>JACDJE010000172.1:99655-202432 GCA_016647715.1 Pavo muticus | reverse complement strand
GCCGCAGGTGCGGGGGGCGGCGGTGCGACCGGGGCCGGGCCGGGAGGGATCGGCACCGCCCGCCCCGTCCCGCCCCGTCCCGCCCCGCCCGTCGCCATGGAACCGCAGGGAGCGGGGACACGGAGCGGCCGCGGTGAGTGCGAGGCGGTGCTTCCCGGCAGCCGCTCGGGGACATCAGGTCGTGTGGCGGCGGTGGGGCTGCGGGAAGCACGGCCTCTGCCGGCATCCTTCGGACGTAAGCGCGATCCGCCGGCGCCGTAGCGATGGGGGAAGGCGTGTTGCGGGCATCGGTGCCGCACGCCGGGGTCAGCGATGCGGGTGCCGTCGTTCCCTCGTTCTGCCGTGCTGGTATCGCTGCGGTGTCACTGCAGCGCCCCGGGCAACGGGAGGGCCGGCTTTAAAAAATGATAATCCGGTTTAAAAAAGAATGATTTTGGTTCCCGTGAAGCGGTGCGCTGGGAGGACGGGAGGTCCCCGGTGGGCGGGGGGTCCCCGAGTGCGGCTCCGCGCTGTGGAAGGGGCTTCGGGAGCGAGCACTGTCGTGGCAAACCCATAGGAAATCTGCGGAGGAGTACAGCCCCCTCCAAGGAACCGACCGTTCCTTCAGGACCCAGAAGGATCCGCTCTTTTTGCAGAGGGCAGAAGGACGCGGCCGCTACCCGTCACGGCGCTGCTCTCCCTGCAGCCATCGGGGCAGGAATGGAAGGATGCAAGGATGGCTGTGCTGGCGGTAGAAACGGCAGCAGCCCAACCAAGGGCTGGCATTTAAGTCAGAATTTAAGCCTTAGCATCCTCCTGCCGTTTTATTTTGCAGGAGAAACAACTTCCAGCATTCTCTCGCTGTCACAGAAAAACCACCTTTGTTCCCAGTGTCCCAAGGTGCTCTGATGCTCACTCTGATGGAAGGAAGTGAAAGAGTGATGTAACGCTGCCCGGAGCTGTGAGACAGACGGTTCTCTGCACCCGTGCAACATGCAAGCTTGTGGATAGAGCAGGCTGAGATTAGCTGGTATTACTAATTGCTAATCACAGAGGCTGCCAGGGTAAAATTAGAAAGGGAATGTGTTGTGGAATGCCACCGACCCCTGCCGAGTGCTGCTGGTATGGAGCTTCCCAGCCTGTGGGCAGGCTGAACGCATGCATTTTCTTCCATTAGGAAGTCTTTCAAGCAGTTGGAGTTGGGTTTTCTTCTGACCTTCTGCTGGCAGAATACCTGTCCAGAAGATGGGAGCGCTAACGTACGCCTAACGCAGACTAAATCCCATTGGTATATCTTCATCTGCAGGGAATCCAATTACTGGACTTGGTAATTCGCTGCCGTTGAAACGGGTTTGTTGGTGGCTGCCCTCCGTCTGTGCCTGCAGGCGGTGTCCGTTCGGTGCCACGCATAGGGCGGGCATCCCCCAGGATGTGACCCCCGAGGAGGGGAGCAGCGCTTTATCCTGGATGCGTGAGAAGCAGAAATCTCCCTGGATCTCTGGTCATGCTGCATCTCCTCACACCCAGCCCCGTCCCAGCAGTGAGCGCCTGAGCCCAGCGTTGTGATGCTCCGTGCTGCCGCCTGCAGCTGATGCTGTGTGTTCAGCTGTGGGATGGGGAAACTGCAGAGTAAGATCAGCTTGCACACGGCCACGTACGGGTAAAGCATCCTCACATGGTCATATCTTGGGTTACTAAAGGGGCTGGATGAATGGGGAATACATCAAGCATGTGGGTTTAGTTTCATTACTGCATTTATGGATCGGATCTTCGTTTTCAAGCCTTGCTGCTGCCTGGCTCCTCTGGGGGGCTGGGATCCAAAATGTAGCTCACAGGGGTGGCCGAGCATGTTGGTGTGACCACTTACACTCCCTGGTTGCTAAGGCAGAGCTCTGGAGGCCGAACGGTCTGCCCTTAATCACAGAATCATTCAGGTTGGAAAAGGCCTCAAGGATCCCCAGTCCTGTCCCATCCCCACCACCAACCACATCCCTCAGTGCCGCATCTCCACGTTTCCTGAACACCTCCAGGGATTGTGACTCCCCCTGCCCCCGGGGCAGTCTGTGCCACTGCCTCTCCACTCTTTCTGATAAGAAATTTGTCCTAATATCTGACCTTAACACACACTGCTGCTGTCCCTCTGCCGCTTGCAGGGCTGACGGCTCCGTGGGAAGGCCGGGACGTGGCGGGGCGCTGCAGCTGCACAGCCCTGTGCACAGCGATGCGGTCACCTGCGTGGCTGCTGTCAGACCGGAGCTCTGCGTGTCGGGAGGGAAGGATAAGGTACAATAGAATGATAGAGTCATAGAATCAGTCAGGTTGGAAAAGACCTTAAAGATCATCGAGTCCAACCACAACCCAACCATACTGCCCCAACTCTAACAGCCCTCTGCTAAATCATGGCACATCCAGACGGTTGTTAAACACACCCAGGGATGGTGACTCAACCACCTCCCTGGGCAGCCCATTCCAGTGCTTAACAGCCCTTTCTGTAAAGAAGTGTTTCCTGATATCCAACCTAAACTTACCCTGGTGCAACTCAAGGCCATTTCCCCTCGTCCTGTCACCAGTGAGAAGAGCCCAGCCCCGCTCTGCTGCAATCACCTTTCAGCTATTGGAAGAGAGCAGTAAGGTCTCCCCTCAGCCTTCTTTTCCCCAGACTGAGCAGCCCCAGTCCCTTCAGTCTCTCCTCATAGGCCATATTCTCCAAGCCCTTCCCCAGCCTTGCTGCCCTTCTTTGGACCTGCTCCAGCACCTCCATGTCCTTTCTGTACTGAGGTGCCCAAAACTGAACACAGTACTCGAGGTGAGGCCTCACCAATGCTGAGTACAGGGCAGGATGACTTCCCTGGTCCTGCTCACCACACCATTCCTGATCCCAGCCAGGATGCCATTGGCCTTCTTGGCCACCTGGGCACACTGCTGGCTCACATTCAGCCGACTGTCCATCAGCACACCAAGGTCCCTTTCCATCAGGCAGCTTTCCAGCCACTCCTCCCCAAGCCTGTAGGGTTGCCTGGGGTTGTTGTGTCCAAAATGCAGGACCCGACACTTGGCCCTATTGAAATTCATACAGTTAACCTTGGCCCATCGATCCAGTCTATCCAGGTCCCTCTGTAACCCTCAATAAGGAGGATGTAGTGGTGGGGATGGTGGGATGTGCTCTGAAGACAGTTGTGCTTGCTGTAGGAGCTCAAAAACAGAAGGATCTGTTCCCTCTTTGAGCTTGGTGTAACACAAACCAAGGCTGTGTGTGAGCCCTCTGTGTCCCGTTCCGCTGCCGCCGCTGACTTCCTTCCCCTGGCTCTCCGCAGAGCGTGGCTGTCTGTAACTGGAGGTCCGGAGCTGTGCTGGGCCGCTTCGTCAGCCATGAGCACGAGGTCACCAAGGTGAGCATCAAGGAACGCAGTGGGGTCCTCCTGCCCCTGCCGCAAACTGCAACAGGAGCGGCAGGTGGCAGTCTGGTATCTGCAGGGCGCTCGCTCTGCTCTGTTGGGGTGACTGGGCGGCACCCAGCAGTCCCCTGCACGTCTCCTTCTCACCTTTCACACCTCCCGATGCTCACAGTGACTGCAATGTGCTCATTTGGGTTTCTAAGAAAGCTTTCTTTTTCCCATAAAATGTATTTTCTGAGGATGGGATGGGGATGAGGCGCAACACGATGTCGATTCCAGTGTCTCCTTTCAGGAAGTTCTGGCTCGTGGGCTTCAAAGCAGGGTTTCAAACTTTGCAGCGAGGTGTCTGCATCAGGAATTTGCTTTTCCTTATTCCTGTGAGACCCAGTACAAGACAAGAAGCATTTATTGCTGTGCTGCCAGACAGGGAAATATCTGACCTCATGCCATCCAAGCCACAGCTCAGCAGCTCTGTGCTCACCCCAGGGAATCTGGTTAATCCCTGTGTCTCTGTAGCTGTGTCACAGGGACAGCGATGGGAACTGCCAACATTTCCCTTTTGCTGCTCACCACCAGGACCTGTCCGGGGCTGCAGGAGGTCACTGCGGTGTGAGTGGCTCCAGGCAGCGCAGCTGAGCTGGGGATCTCTCCAACCTCAGCACCTCTTGTCAGCAGTGTCTGTTGTTACAGTGCTGCCACGGGCAGGAAGCAGACCGGCCTCATCAGCTGTGCTTTCCCTGCACATGGCTGGGCCAGAGCCCAACCCGCTCCTCCATCTGCTCTTCTGCAGGTCAGCTGCTCCCATGATTCCAACAGAGTCTTCAGCGCATCCCGGGACAGGACAGTAATGATGTGGGAGCTCCATGGGACCTCGGGGCCAAGGCAGCGCTTCCCAGGACATGACCTGGTCGTCACCGGACTGGCTGTGAGCCCGGGTGAGGAGCAGCACACTCCTCACAGAGGTTCTTCCTGCTATAGCCTGGCAGTGCTTGCATGCTGACTCGCTCTTGCAGATGCGACTCGGCTGTGCACAGGTTCACGAGACAACACCATTCGCAAATGGGATGTGGAGACTGGAGAGTGCCTGTGCAGAGCTGCCCTCTCCAGGAACCTGGTAGGAGCCCCTGGTTCTTTGCATCCCATAATGGCAGCTTGCTGTCTGCTTCGGTCCCTTGCATGCAAAGCCCCAGAGAGTGAATTTGCTCCGAGTTCAGCACTGCACTAAACCCCTGAGACACCACAGAGACTGACTGATGCTTCTGGAGATCACAGCTTAAGGCTGGTTTTCCTCTCCTCCACAGATGGCACCCACAGATGTACGGCGATTTATTAATTCCCTTTTGCTAAGCAGTGGACAAAGTGGTGCCTGGGGTACCTCTGTTCCCATGGCACTGTGTCCTGCTGAGCTGCTGGTTCCTCCCTGCCTGCTAAGGAAGCCCAAATCCCAGCATCGCTGCCACCTATCCCTTCCTCTCTACAGGTAACACATCTGTGCTGGGTCCCTGGGGAGCCCTACGTCATCCAGACGTCAGAGGATAAAACCGTCAGGTAAATCCTTCCGGGCAGCCAGCTGTAGGGAGGGGAGTTGCAGCCCGGGCCATGCGCCGATGGGTACGGCAGTGTCAGTGCACAGGGGCTGTTGGGGTGGTTGTTTTACCTGTCTTCCTGCTCTCCCCAATCTGCTGGCCCCAAGCGTGGCTGGAAGCCATTCCCGGCTCACCTGGGTCTCCTGCTGGGGGAGGACAGCATGGGGGCAGCTGTAAGCAGCGCTGGGCACCGCCTGTGGGCACAAAGGAGAACGATTCAGAGCTCCACACAGCTGCCCTGGGTAAAGGCTTGTAGAAAGGAGGGAGGCTGCTCCGTGGTGGCAAAGTGCAGCGAGGCTGCAGGGAGGGCACCAAGGGCTCCTATAACACAGTAATGCCTCCGTGTCCCCATCCCCACTCTTGCTGCTTCCAGGATGTGGGACAGCCGGGAGCTGCGGGTGGCTCACACGTTCCGAGGCAAGCAGCACATCCAGACAAGCTGTGATGTGAGCCAGGACGGGCGATACTGTGTCAGCAGCAGCAGCGGCTTTGCTGGGGAGGGCTGCGAAGCAACGGTGAGTCTGTATGGCACCAAGTCCACCTCCTGCTGCTTCTCTCTACCTCCACAGCACACAGCAGAGGGCGGCAGCTCGGTGCGCCAGGGCTCTGCCTGCAGCAGAGCACAGCTCCCACTGCTTTGGCCTTACCTGGTGTCAGTCTGGCTGGAGCTCAGTTCCCCCCGCCTCTATCCCTTTGGTCAGTCTTCTGCAGCAGCAAATACCCTTCCTTATTAAAGTGCTGGGATTTTGTTTGCAGGTGCATGTTTGGATAAATGGTGAAAACCTTTTTGGGGTCTCGAAGTGCTGTTTTGGGGCCTTGAAGTGCTGTGGCACATGCACATTGGCGGGGATAAAGGCAGAGATGTGCTCTGAGGACGAGCGAGGAGCTCTTTAACCAAACCCACCTTCCTCTCTCTGTAAAACCTCTCCGTGCTGGCAGGTGGCAGTGACAGCCCGAGCTCTGAGCACTGCTTGTTGCCTTGCAGCTGTGGGACCTACGGCAGACTAAGAGCCGAGTGTGTGAGTACAGAGGGCATCTGCAAACAACTGCCTCATGTGTCTTCCTCCCACGGGGCCCTGCTCTCACCCCCAGCATTGCCACGTCCTCACACGACAGCAAAGTGAAGGTCTGGGACCGGGACACCGGAGGTAGGCAGGGCACTGCCCTGGGATAACAGGCCTGGCTGCTGTCTCCCTGGGGTGACGAGCACACAGCGGTGTGCCTGCCAGCCCTGGGTTTTCATGCAGCTGTAGGGCTGGGTGGAGATGAGCACCAGAGCAATTTGTGTCCATCCTCTGGCAAAGAAGGGTGTCTGGGTGCACGAGGTTGGAGGTGATGGGCATTCTCCTCAAACTAATGGGAAGCAATGATGGGATGTCCAGGTTCAGAAGTGAACAATGAAAAATCAGAAAGAACGGGAACTCCAGTGCTTTCCTTAGGAGGGGAAAGTCAAAAGGAACACAGGCTGCACTGGAGTGTGGAGGGGGCAGCGCGACCACCATCCTGAGTGGGAACCTCTGCGTGCCGGAGGGTTGGCTGAGGGCTGGGTCCTCATCAGAGCCAGACACAAAGCTGTCTGCCTGCCAGGCCCCCCTGCAGCACAGGTTTGTTATCTCAGTGCTCATGCAGAGGGCAGACAGCGCCTCTGGGGAAGGGTCACAGCTGTGCTCTGCACTGGGTCCAGCAAAACTCACTGGCATTACACACTATGACTAAGCACCCCCCCATGTGCACTAATTCAAGATAGGATAAAAAAATAGAAATCTGATCATCTCCCATGGTAAAACCTC
Source organism: Pavo muticus (assembly GCA_016647715.1). Taxonomy (NCBI): domain Eukaryota; kingdom Metazoa; phylum Chordata; class Aves; order Galliformes; family Phasianidae; genus Pavo; species Pavo muticus. Next base: position 195,682 of record JACDJE010000172.1, on the reverse strand, counting down.
TTTCCTTCTCTTTCGCTCACCCTTCCTCTCACCTGCTGTCAGGGTGACTTTTCTCTTCCCTCCTCAGCCTGCCTGGCTACTGCGTGCCTCGAGGGAGCCGGACCGCTGGCCTCGCTGGCTGCCTGTGAGAGCTCCACGCTGCTCTGCGCCAGCTTTCGCTCAGGGATCCACGTGCTGCAGCTGGGGCACCGTGAGGAGCTGGAGCTGGAGGAGGTGGCAGTATTTTGACCATGGGATCCTTCCCAGCAGAGACTGTCCGTGGGGATCTGATCCCCAATTCTTCCACTGACAGCAGGCACCGGCTGACCTCGCGCCTGCAGAGCAGCTGAGCCGTGGTGCACAGGGGATGTATTGCTTACTGTTTGCTTGTGGGTGGTGGGAAGCAGTTAGAGCGGACTAGAAGAAAAGCTGAACCAGTGATGCATTCAGGCCAAATTCTCACTCCTGAAAGAGCACTATGGGCTTTAGTCACAAACCTGGCTGTAAAGGGAGCCAGCGGAGGAGAAATGAGCTATGAGAAAGCACGTGCCATCTCTGTGCTGTTTCTCAGGTCTGAGTGCCTCATCAGAGCTCTCCTCCTGCACCAGGAAAGCTGTTTTTACTGTGAAAAGAAGGAACAACTAAGCTGGGACTTCACTGCTGCGAGAAGAAACCAGGGATCAACTTCTCTTTCCTTGGATCAGATTTAAATCAGCACTGCTGAGCCAGCTCACAGCACAGTGCCTCCAGAGGACTCCAGGAGATGAACAGTGTGTATTTACCTGCTGTGACACAACTGGCTCCCAGTTCTGCAGCAGGTAGCTCTGGCCTGTGCAGTCCCAGGCGGCAGCTCTGCAGCATGCAGGGAACGCTCAGCCTCTTCTCCTTGCTCCAGTTCTTCACCCTGCTGAATGGGGCTGAGCGAGTGTGAATGCAGTTCATTGGTGTCCAACATTTCATCCTAAGCCAGCTAGAAGTGTGCTGCTGTGCCGGGTGGGAGCAGGACAAGTGCTGGGTAATTATTGTCCCATGGTTGGCAGCCTGCTGAGAAACACCCCAGGAGTTTGTCCCTTGTGGGCAGGGAGATCCCTGTCTGTGCAGCTGGCAGCATGCAGACCCTTCAAATGATAACGCCTGAGAAGGGGCTTGAGCACACATAGCTGGATATTTAGGGTTATACAGGAGAACACAGCAATTAAATATGTTTTTTGTGCTATTTCCTGGCCTCGAGTCTGTTAACATTTTTCCTGGGAGTAAATAAGAAGGAACATGCAGCGCTTGGCAGGTGCCACCGTACTTCTGGAAGGGAGCAGAGAGCACACAGCCCTCTGCTAGAAGAAGGGAAGTAACTCATGAGTGGTTTTTTGATGTCCCCTGGACAGCTGCTCTCCAGGTGCCAAAGGAGAGATGAATGTCTTCTCTTTTCTCCTGAAGATATTTTAAGATACACGGTTTGATTTCTGTCTGTCACAACATCCCTGTAATTCTTCCACTTCCTAGTCAGACCCAGAAGCAACTGCACGTGTGCAAGCCATGTTTTGATTTTCTAGAACACATCTGAAAACTTCAGTTTAAAGAATAAACAACAAATAAGAAACTGCCTCGCAGTGGAAGTTAGAACGAGACAACCCTACAATGAAGCCTTCTTTGCATCATCTCAGGTGAGACACATCAAAACCTTCAACAGCAGATGTGAAACACCCAGTTTGTGAGACAGCTCAAGGAGCTAAGACATGAGATGTGCACTGAAAACGTCTTTGGCCTACAACATCCACTGCAAGTGGAAACAAAGGAGATACAGGCATCTATGTTCAGAGACCAACCTGCAGAAGCAGAGGAACTGTGGTACACCCTCCTCTAACAGCTAACTCTGCTTTATTTTTTGAAGACACAGACTGCTGTTAAAGCATCCTGGAAAACAGAAGGTAAGAAAGCAGAGAACATACAATGCACCATACATGAAGTGCTGTGTGGCTACCTACACAAGTGTAAAACAGAGCAGAGCAAACCTGTGAGCCTGTCTTGGAAGGGAGGTGGTAGAAGGTGGTTCATCTCCAAATTACTGCAGAAAACCACTATCTGCAATATAGAACAAAAGTCCTAAAAAGGGGAAGAACATCAACCCAGCTTTGACTCCAACCAAGCCCTGGTCAGCACAGATGCTTCAAAACCGCCTCAACCAGGAAACCAAGACCAGCTGGTGACCACAGCCCCTGCAATGCATGCTGCAACAGCCAATTCCTTTCCTTTTTTACAAATTTAATATATAAAAACCCAGGTCTTAGTTCAAAGCCATTAACAACATCTCTGTCCCAGTTCATCAGCAGTGCCTCTGAGCTACTCTGCTGTCCACAACTTGAAGGTTCTGTCATAGGAGCATGTCGCTATCAGCTGGCCATCGAGGGAGATATCCAGTCCCATCACCTTTCCCTCATGACCAGCCAGTGTTTTCAGAGGGGACCAGCCAGGGTGAGTCCAGATCTTGGCGGTGTTATCATAAGCGCCCGTCAGCAGGAAGTTGCCGTGATTGGCTGCAGTTGAGGAACAAAAGGGAGAAATGAGATCTGCAAATAAATACTTGACAAATCTTCTACCACTACTCAGTACAGATCCTCCTATCTAAGGATTTGTTTTTGAGTTGCCCCATTCCCTGCCACCTCAGTACAGGAAAGGCAGGAATAAGGAACATCAGACAGGAGGTACTTACGTTCAAATTTCACCCCAGTCACCAGGTTCTGATGGGCAGGAATGGTGTAGATGCACTTCCTCTGGCGGAGGTCCCACACCTTGCAAGTATTGTCACCACTGCCAGTTGCAACGTGGTATCTGCCAAGGAGCCAAGGAAGAACGTGTTGAAAGCTGAGCTCTGTACTCAGAGCTCCCACACAATGCTTGCAAGCCCCTGTCTTACCCATTGGGGGAGAAGTTAAGTCCATAGATCTCCTTCAGGTGGCCTTCCAGAAACATGATACAGCGCCCGGTGCGCAAATCCCACACCCGGCCAAAAGCATCCAGTCCGCTGAGAAGAGAGAACCCAAACACCATCACCCTCCAGACCTCAGCAGCTGACAGAACACCAGTACTGCAGCCTTTGGAATCAGTGAGCAACAAAACCTTGGTAATGTTTCACATACAGTGAAACAAACTCACCCAGTCCCAGCAAGAGACCCATCCGTGTGAAAGGCGATGTCATAGACCCCCTTGCTGTGCCCCTCCTGATGGAGAATCTCTTCCTGGGCTTCCAAGTCCCACAGGCGCCAGGAGTGATCATAACTTAAAAAAAAGAAGCATTAAAATCTGATCATACAAAGCCATCTGAACTGGGCACACACACACCAGCTGCCAGGACATTCGCTTTGCCTGCTCCATTGAGCATTAGGAAAGCATAGCCAGGAATGAGACTGTAAACCTCAAAAACTCAGAGAGCCTCAGCATAGCCCTGGGAGAGCAGGGAGCTTCCCTGCTTCCACATCAGTGTGGCATCCTTAAACCCCACAGGGATCACACAATGCACGATGCTCATCTGTTGGCGGGTGACGAGATGCACCCTACAAAAAAACACGTGCCCTGTTCAAGTGCTGTTCCTTTTCAGCTGCTAGTGTGGAGCCCAGATGGCCTGAGAGAGCCACACAAAAGGAAAGGGGAAGAAAGAGTTATCACTAACTGCCACAGGATGATTTCATTCATGAGCAGAGGATGTTTGGTTCACTTTGTATCATTTCAAAACTGAAATTGAAGGAAGAGAGAATAAGGTGGAACCGCCTCGCTTACAAAGATCATCGTCCTCACTGCCAGGGTGTGGGTGTCTCACTGAAATCCCCTTAGCAGCAGCAACCATTTCTGCTTTGGAACTGGATTTTCAGATCACCTTTGTACCATTCAGCTCCAGTGCAGCACCCCCCTCCTCCAGCACCACCTCCTCAGGCCACCTCCCATCCCACGCTCACTCAGGAGGCAGCAGCAGCCAGCGGGCTGCTCCTCTGGCAGATGGAAATCTCCACAGAGAACAACAAGTATTTTATTACTTCAGTGAGCACTGTTTCCAACTGGGTCTCACGTGAGGTGCAGAGAAAGGAAGCCTTTCATGAATCTCAGTGACTGCAGGTAAAAGCATCTTAAACAAAGAAACCAACAGAATCCCTTACCAGGTAGTGCCCAGGAACCTCCCAGAAGGGTGCCACATCACACGTGCCACTCTCATGCTGTGTCCTTCTATATCTGCCACTGGCTCATCACTGAAAAACAGAAGATCATCAGACACTGGTTGGGGTGGCTGGCTCTAGCCAAACCTTTGCACCTATGACCACAGTGAGACAGACTTTAATACAGGCCAGAAAAGAAAGTCAACGCTGTGACTACTGACTCTAAATGCTGCTTTTTCTCACACAGCTGAAGCTATAAGGGAAAGCCCTTTATCCACATCCATAACCTCAGTAGTAAGTTCTCCTGGAGTAATTAGTTTCAAAAATTGGCAAGGCCCTTTGTTAATCTGAAAGTCTCAACAGCAGAAACTGTCTTTGCTGTCACTACACAGAACATCCCACACTGCAGCACGCTCTGCTATGCTGGAGAAAGCCAGGGCAGGCAGGATAGAGCAAATATTTATTCTCCCAGAGCTATGTGCAGCAGCAGCTCAGCAGCCTGCAGTGGAAGACCTGTAACAGATACTGAGGCTGAGAGTATCTTCCCAGCAGACTAAAAGAGACTAATAAACAACTGCTGCTTGGCACAAGTATGCTTCTGCAATTAGAAACAAGGGCTTTTGGGTACAGGTAATGAACTGAGGAGCTCAGAGCTGCCTGCCTCTTCCTGAGGCACTGCAGTGCTCCTCTTTTCAAACATAGCAATGCTGAAGAAGGGAAATTCTCTCTTAAATGAAAGCTCAGAACAAAAACACCTCCAGATCTTCCATCCGTCACCCAACTGCATGAGCAGGCTGCTAATGCACAGCAGCAACACTGACTTAATTCCTTCCAGACCATTTCCCTCACCTCGTTTCCCCTAATCAGGTGATGTCTTTTCCTGCTCAAGAAGGAGATCCATACTGAGGCTGGGAGTTGCACTGGTGTTACAATAACAGGCTGTGTTTGCAGGAGGAAAGTAAATGTCCATTGTTTCATAAGATAACCCCCAAACAACAGCGCTGCATCTGTGTAGCCCCGTGTCATTCTGACCTTTCAAGGCTCCAGAGTTTGACAGAACCATCAGCTGCACACGAGGCCAAGTTAACGTCCTTCTTGTCCAGGGAGACAGTGGCTTTGGGATGGAAGACTATTGCTCCTACATTGGTGCTGTGTCCTTAAGAGGAGAGAAAAAGAGAAAATCAAAATCCATAACCTTCCAACCTTGACCAATGCTCCAGAAAAGGAGCACTTCTTTTGTTACTGATTATCAGCTACCAGAGCAGACTTTCACCGAACGTCCTCCCATGCTGAGCAAAGTTGCACAACCAAATTACAATTCCAGTGGCACCCATTTAAGAATAGCAAATACTGAGATTTGCAACCCTCAAAACTCAGTGAAAATTCAATGTATGTGAATGAAGAGATTTGTATTTAGTCACAGTTGTGCCCACTGTTCAGAGAACCTCACTGGTACTACGTGCTCTGGCCAAGAATGCTCATACTTGGCTCAAAATAACTCAAACCAGGTTCTGAAATGAAGCAAAATAAAAGCATCATGCAGAAATGGAAACAACAAACTCTGGTTTTTTCTTTAAGAGAAGATCAGGACTTTCTCTGGACTATCTGACACATGCCTGTGCTCCACAAGCCTGCGTGATGCTCTCATTAGAATAAGGTCTGCCCAAAGGACACGTTTTCAGTCACAAAACAGTCCAGGTAAAGGTTTTTTAACCTCAGCCTAGAGAGGAACAAAAGAATTACGCAGGATGTCAGTGAAAGTCATTCTCTACCTCGTAAGGTGTGAACAAGGTTGCAGTCAGGCACTGACCACAGCTTGCACAGTCCACTCCTGTTGAACACAAGAAACAGAAGTCAGCATAGACAGGAACATCAAACAACCTACCAAACAAAGCTGCAGAACCACACCGAGGGGCTCTGCAGTGGGCAAGTGGCAGTGTGACAAAACAGCGTCTGACATGGAGGCATAATGGAGCAAAGGTGTGTCACTGAATTCCTCCATGAGGAAAAGATGGCACCCACTGACATTCATCGACACTTGTGAATGTTTATGGAGACCAAACAGTGGGTGTGAGCACAGCGAGGGGTGGGTGGTGCATTTCAGCAGTGTCCACAGTGACAGCTGTCACTTCCTCTAGTGCAGGTTCTTAATGAGCTTGACATGCAGGCTCTTCTTCATCACTGGCAAAAATGAAGAGCTAATGGTGCTGACTGTATTGAAAAACAGTGTTTTGTAGCTGAGAGCTTGCTCTGTCAAAAAGAGTCACTGTGCTCACTGCATCTGTTGTAGTTTCCATGGAAATAAACACAAAGCTTTACTTTCACAGCAACCTACTTATATCAGGCCTAAGGCCTCATAAGGCTTCACTCAGTGCAGCCCAGGCAAGCCAAAAGACTGGACACCCATGCCCTAAAGTAAATGCTTTAGAGAGAACTTACCAACAGGCAGTAGCCAAGAGTTTGGAATTGGGGCTGAAGTGGCAGTAGGACAGCGGGCGATCATCCCCAATCTGACTACAGAAGTTATTCAAGGACTGCAACCAAATACAGAGAAAACAATGAATAAATACCAACGACCTGGGGAAAGTCCTGGCCAATGACTGGGGGAGAAGTCAGAGGCTACAGGGAAGTCACTTCCAGAGGGAGAAGTTAACCTCAGAGCTGCTGCAGCTCCAAGCAGGAGGGGCACGGAGCTCATCTGACTGAGAGAAGCCAGCACAGCCCCGTGGCACAGCTTAGCACTCAGTATGCCACCCACCATACTTGTCACCAATAACACCGGAGCCCTGCTTTGCAACTCAAGCCTTGACCGAGAACTCACTGCAGTTTTGACCTCTTTCTACATCTCATCCAAGGAACAGAACCAAAAGATGAGGGCAGGCAGTGCTCTTAGAGGAGAGGCAAATCCACTGGCAGCCAATGCATTTGGGTGTAAACAGGACTGGAGTGCAACACACCTTGTGCTTAAGCCATCCCATGAAGTTAGCAGTCTGACTTAACATGAAAGTGATGCCTCAGGGGCATTCTAAAACACATTTTCCATTACTGTGCTGGTTATTATTTTCTGTAGGTTTATGGAATAGTGACCATGGTACAGGATGAGAAAAACAATCCGTGCCTTTCTAACCAGCTAAATCTGTGACAACCCCAAGAAGCAATTTGTTCAGCTTCAAAGGCAAGAGCCAAATCAACACAGGGATGTGTCTCTTCATCCCTCTGCAGCATGGGAAGACAACAAAAGCAGATCTCTCTGAACAGCTGCAGAAACAGAATTAGAACACGTGCATCACTAGAAGAGAGAGAAAACACAAAGCTCTTCAAGGCACAGCACAGCAAATTACACGCATCTGGACAGCACCTCCAGGCAGCTCCCTCTTTCTGATCTCTTTGAAATTCAGGAAAAAACGTTAAATAACAGCAGCTGATCAGATGGCAACCTACTCGTAGGGATTTGTGCAGTTCTTGTCTCTGCGATGTCCTGGTTGCCTCTGGAATCTCTTTGAGCAGCCGGGCTTCTTCCAGACGCTTCACTGCCCTGTGAAGAGCAAAGATGGAGTAACAGGTGCCCAAATTTCCCATGCTCTGATGCTAGAAACCCTCACTTCCCCATAACTGGGCTAACACCACAGTCAAGTCACTAGTAACTCAATCTTTCAGCCCATCAGATTTGTCTACCAGTATATGTTCTCCATTCTTTTGATCTCAAATTTACTGCACTACCCACAATGGGATTAGTAGTTAAGAGTTTACAAAAGGTTGCATTTCTTTCCTTCATTTATGTTAGTTTTCCTTACCTGGGAAGTGAATAGTTAGCAAGCCACAGCCTTGCTGTTTTCAGACTACGTGGTCCTTCATGGTACCACGTTTGCTGATACTGTAAGGAAAAGAACAAAGCCAATGAAAAAGCTTGCATGATACTGCTCAGTTCAGTTATCCTAGATGACTTCCTCTTACATCAGCCCCCCAAAATGGTAAGGGAAAAATGGACTCCGAAAAAAGAAAGGAGAAGCTGAAAGAAAGATGAATCAAAGGCAGAAGAATGCAGGAGCAGAAACAGTTTTTTTCTTCCTGAGTAAGAAGACAAACAACAAGAACTTGGTATACTATTAACAGTCCAAACATCAACTGCCTGTTTCATATACTGTACACAACACAGAATCTGGCTAAGTACAAGCCAGTCTTAATGTTGCTGATTTAGACAATGCTTTGATACAGTTCTGCTAAAACGGGCAGCAAAGAAAAAAGAGAAAGAAGGGATGATATTAGAATCCGCACCCTGACCAAAACCAGGTCTTGAACATCTTAAAGACCACCAGAGTAAGGTATCCAAAAGGTGACTGTATAAATCTCCCCCAGCGCTGAGAAAAGAAATCATTACCTCTTCTTTAGACTTTTTAGACCTGTCATCATCTTTCCTCGTCTTTTTTAATGCATCTGTGCCGACCACTGAGAGGATATTTCTTAATCTGAAAAGAAACACATGAAGATGCATTTACTCAGTGAAATCTCATACAATCTGACAAACACTCATTGTGTTCCATTCTTTCTTCTGGACAACCCTGGTTATGTTGTAACAAAACACCACTGACTGGCAGCGCTTGTTGCATACCAACTACAAGGAAAACATTAGGAATACGATAAAGTGGGGGAAGCTGAGTGTTCCCTCTTTGCAACACACAGGGGCGGGCACAGCACCTCTCCCTCCTCTCTGCAGGACCTTCTCCAAAGAGCGTTATGGGCTCCCCGAGGGCTCGCAGGCAGGCTTTCACTTCAGAGTCATCCGTGGAGACGTTGATTTGCCGGGCTCGCTTCCTGCGCTCAAACTCAGCCAAGACTTCCGCCTGCCGCTCACTCATGTGATCCTCCAAATCGAAGACCTCCCCTAAACCAAAGTGAAACCATCAGATTTGAGACAGCAGCTGGACAGGAGATCCCTCTCCAACAGGAAGATCCCAACAGAAAGCTGGCACCCCAGGCAAAAGCCTTCCCTTCTCAACTCTAATCTATGCTCAGAGATTATAAAAGTGACTTTTTGATTATATCAAATTCAAGAGGAAAGGCAAAAACAGGTGGCTGAGCACTCTCACCACTGCTGATGTTGATGTTGCCAGCCTCGAGGGCGGCCTTCATCCCCTCCTTCCCCAGCAGCCCGGACTCCCCCTTCGCCAGCCGCTCCCGCTCCTTCTCCTCCAGGCTGCCATAGAAGATGGGCGCTCTCTTGGCAGGGGGAGCATCGCTCTCCTCTGATGGTTTGCTCTTTGTGGGCTGCAAAGGAAAAGCAAAATTGTCAGAGTCCCTCTGTGTGCTGGCTGCAAAGCAGAGCAGTGCCAGCATGCCTGCAGCAGGAACATCTGCTGGGGCCTGGGGGTGTGTGAGGAGACCCTGACATCGTGTGAGAGCGGCACGGGTGCACCCTGAGCACAAAGAGAAGAGCTAAAATGTAGCGTTTGAGTGAAGTGCTGAAGTTAGATCGGGTCCTTTTTGTCCCCCTGCTATCTGCTCGGGCGCCACTTTCAGGTGATGTTTTTCTGTGGCATTTAACCCAACTTTATGCCACGAAGCTCCTCCCGCTCCTCACACCGAGCTCCAGGACAGGAGAGCCCAAACTCCCTTCCCGCGGTGCAGCGGGGGGCGCTCCGTGCTCAGAACACTGCCTTCGCCACGAACCCATCAAGAAAATTACGAGATTCTGCGAGAACACCCAAACGCCGCGGCTCTTACCTCAGGCGGCGCGGGGGCCCTCACAGGAGCTGGCCGAGCCCCGCCGCGCGCCACCGGTGCCCGCACGGAAGCCATGGCTGCGGTGCCTAACGACCCCGTCGCCTCACGGAGCACATCCGGGTGGTGCGGGGCAGACCGGAAGTCACAGGTAGGAAGGGGCGGGTTAGGTGGGGTAGACCGGAAGTTGCGAGCCGTGCGAGACAGACCGGAAGGGGCGGGGCGGCGCGCGGGGCAGGCCGGGAGGCGACGGCGGCGGGAGTGATGCTGCGGCGGAAGCCGACGCGGTTGGAGCTGAAGCTGGACGACATCGAGGAGTTCGAAGGCGTCCGGAAGGACCTGGAGGTGCGCGCGGGGCCCGTGGGGGCGGCCGTCCGGTGCGGGCCCGGCCCCCGGCGTGCCCTGACGTGGTCTCTCCGCCCCGCAGAGCCGTAAGAAGCAGCGGGAGGAGGCGGAGGTGGCGGCCGGCGAGGAGGCGGCGGGCATCGCGCTGGGCACCGAGCACAAGAGCCGGGAGCAGATCATCAACGACCGCATCGGCTACAAACCCCAGCCCAAGGCCCGCGCCGCGCACTTCGGCACCTTCGAGTTCTGACGGGGCCGCGGCGCTGTGTCGCCCCGGGCGGTCCCTCCTCCCTGTCCTCCTTAACACCTCTGAGAGCCCCGCGGCGGCTGTGCTGTTTTAAATAAATGTGTTCTTTTTTAGAAACGAACACAGAAACTTTTCTCCTAGATGCTGCCGTGGAAGGAGCCGCCCACGTCTCGTCCGAGCTGTACCTGAGGAGCGCAGTGCAGCCGGTTATCAGCTGTGTCACAGCCCCGAGAATGGACAGGGGGAGCAGCAGCGCCCCACTGCTGCTGGCTGAGCTGACAGCACACTTCTGCTGTTGCGGGTGCACCAAATTTCTGGTCAGGGTGGGGAAATGCGGAACTTAAAACTCTTCAAACTGTTCCTTAAACTGGAAAGTCATGATCAGGACTAAAGCGGAGCTTAACGCTGCACTGAATGATCAGGGACTGCTCTGCTGTTCAGCATTTCTAGCACACCTTGAGTCTGACAGGGAAACATTTTAGGAGGAACAAAAGGCCCTGGGCCTCCTTTGGTTGCACAGGGGAAGAAAAATCAGCCCACTGCTTTGTCTCTCACATATGGATGAGAACAATCCATAACAACACCGTGGGAGGGAAAATAATTCCTTGCTGTATAGACATTACCACTCAGCAGGTAGGCTCATTTGCACGGCTCCCTCAAGCTCGCATCCCTTGATCGCTCCCTCAGATCCACGCAGCAGATATGGGGGACACTAATTCCCCTTTCCAGCTCCACTTTCCCCACACTCTGCCAAGTTTACCTGGACTGACACAGCTACCTGTGCACCAGCAACTTCACACCTTCCCGTTCTAGCAGCTTCAGAGCTTCCCGCTCCAGTGTGCTCAGGGGGTGCTGCTCCTATGATCTGCAGCCACAGGATGATGGATGCTCAGCCCCTGCTGCTCACTTGCACTGTTAGAAGGGGCACAGGAGAGTCATGCCAGAGAAAAGCAGCAGGAGCAGCCCAAAAGAGCCAAAGCTCTCTGGCTGCTGGGTCTTTTGCCAGCAGACTCTTGCGAATCTCTGAATGATCACCCTCACCACAGCTGCAGTCTGCATTGACAGTTGTTTCTAAAACACGCATCCACAGTAAAATGCAATCTATTTTATTAGTTAATTATATACAGGAGATCTTTGATATGTTACTAGACAAGTTACCTTCACAAAGAGCAAGAGTAAAATCAAAAGTGACAGTCCACTGTAAACAAAACTATCCATCCTTTTGGATCTGTTGGGACTGGCTCCAGACCAACTGAGAAGGCACTGGGAGAAAAACAACAGAAGCCCACAGATGAACACAGCCTGGATGCCCTGTGCGCTTCTTCCAAGCTGGTAATCCAGAGGCACAGCGTGTCAAGACAAAACATCAGGGTGCACCCAGAGACACGGGAATCACATTCTAAGCATGCTACTTATGTTGACATATGAATTGAATTTACTCAAGTCTAATAATCATTAGAGCCCACACCTCCCTCCAAGCACCACTCAACACAAGTTTAGTGTTAACATCAGGACAGCTTTAAATACAGCCAGCATAAAGGCCAGGACTGCATCAAACGCAGTCAGTGCAAGCCATTATCAGGGTGGCCAGGTTTTGTTCAGTCTGGGGAAGCAAACAGCAGCCTGGGCCAACAGAGCAGCTGGTGGCATCTGCTGGGGTACGTGGCTTCTCTGGATTGTCAACAGTTACTCGTCCTCAAGAGAGAGATGATTTCAAGGGAGGATGCATGTACAGTGATGCAGAAAAGCTAGCAGAACTGAACTTACATTGTAAAAGCCACAGCTACTGCATAATCCCCAATTTATCCTTCTCTGATTGGAACAATCAGAGAATTCAAGTCTGGGCACTTGAATGCAAAAGGAAAGGTGGCTAAAAAGCTTCACTGATAGCAAGAAGATCAAGTCAAGCAGAAGTTTTATTTTAGAGAGATACAGGATGAGGTATATGAATTAACTAGTGTCAACACACTGCAGTCACACATCCCCACAACAGCTGCAGCTTGTTCAAGGGAAACCACACAGACTGGTGCTGGGCACATCAGCTCTGAACTCAAATCAGGGATGAGGTCCCTACAGAAGAGGTCTCTCCCTCTTTCAGAACACAGCCACAACTCCAACACGTAGCTGCTCTGTGTTTCACTGACAAGCACTAAGATGTCCTCACAGCTCACACACACAGATTGGAAGAGTCTGTTTTCCACTCACAGAGAAATATGATTGCTTAGAGGGCTCAGGAGGTTTTTATTTTGTGACAGATGCAGGAAAAAGAGCATCCTATGGTGTACCTACGTCCTTCTGCAGTCTGCTACATACATAACTCCCTCCAGAGACCTGACTGGGGAAGAGCTTTTCCTATTTCTCCTCAGGAGGTGTCCCGAACTTTCCTGTGAAAACTGCTTTGCTCCTTTCACTCTGATGCAAATCTGCTACAGAAAGAAATTATAAAACTGAGCTTGCCTTTAATTCTCCTTCTGTTCAGTATTTGCACTGCCCAAAGAAAACAAGACGAACAAATAAATACCTGGGGTCACCCACAGGAAGGCTAACTTGAGACTGCGCAATTCAAGAGCTGAGCAGGATGCCAGGCAGCAGCAGTCACAGATTTCCTGCTGCCTTGCAAAGAACGTAGGCTCCGTTGGTGGTAGCAGCATCAGCACAGACAGAGGGGTGGGCCTGGCTTCATAAGGCACGCAGGCTAAAGAAGCCTAACCCCTCTTCACAAAGTCAGCTTTCCTCACTCTGCTGCTGTAACAGTGTGACTAGTAGCACCTTCAGAGGAAAGAACTGCTACTGTGTGCCCAGATGCTTGAATCTCCAAAGGATTCCCTGTTCTCACACGGCACACCCTACTTACCAGTCCAAGTGGCGCCTGTTTTTCCTTAGCCATCTAAAAATACCACTATCCCCCTTTTCAGCCATTCACAGGCAGAAAGAGGCCATCCTGGGCAGAGCAGACTTTGCTTTGCACCGTACTCTAACTGCACAACACTTGCTGCAACAGGAGTAGTTTAACACCTATGTGCTAAACCAAAACTGCTCCCAAAGCAATTTCTGGGCCTCACCCATCCAGAAAGCTACCCTGGTTTGCCTGTGAAATGTGTAAAGCTCATAGCCCTGAATGGAAAGTTCTTCACTGTGCTACCGGTGGGTCCACCACGGTACTGTCAACTCGTGCACCTCCAAGCTAACAAGTCACAGCATGATTACTAAAAGAGGAGTCATTTACTTTTGGAATTTTTTCTTTTAAATCAGCCCAAGCAACTCCCAATTAACTGAATTAACAGAGGGCTGCTGTAGCCCCACTGTTCCTTTCTTCTCTTCCCCAAATTCCTCTCTTACAGGAACACAGTTATTTTATTTCCCTCATTTCACTCAAGGAACACCCTGTTATGACATTTTAGCCTTTAGTGTAATGAAATTATTACTTATCTCTTGCCTCATTTACAGAATTAGTGTTAGTAAGCCAGAAGTCTAGCTCTAGACCCATTCAGGTGCACCCAACCTGAAGTCAATACAGGTTCATTGGTCAATTTAAAATCTTTCTGCTCTGTAAATGTGTAATTTTTGTCCTGCATCTACTCCATACATTGCAATGATTGGGAAGCGAAAGCAGCCAAATTGAAACGCTACCATTTGAAGCTGAGTAAAACCACTGGCTGCATCTGAAATCTAGCAACATTCATCACACTCTGGTGGGCTTGGAGGACAGACTCATCTCTACCTCCAAAGCACAGGGCTCACATGCTTCGGTCCAAGTACTCACTTGCTGGGACAGACCTGAGTGTGTCTGATGAGCAGCACCATGTCTTCCTCTGCAAACCTCTGTGTTAGAAGGTGTCATTGGCCCCAGAAGCCACAATGGCAGGGAGATCTCCCCAGGCATTGTGTACATATTAAAAAAAACAAAACAGCCATTTGCACACACTGGCTCCATTGGTGACTCCCATCTTTGCCTATTGTTCATGAAATCCTCACAGACAACATTTACAATTCAGGAATAAAATGTTTCATTTTAAAAAAAGAATAAACTCTACATTTCTGTCATGGATAATCTGAGACTAAAGCAAATCCTAGCCAAGAACAGCTATCATGGGACTCTTGAGCTGCCACCTTGCAGCATGGGGGTCTTGCATATCCCAGCTTCTCACATCCCTGCACCCCAGCTAGGAACTTGTGTTGAACTCCAGTAGATATTTGTTATGTCTTTTCTTTCAGCTTAGGATGATCCAGTCTTCATGATGGCTGCATTTTAAGAGAGCAGTGGGATGGAGGGGCTTCTGGGCAGTGTCCAGTGTTAATGGCAGTGCTCAGTGATATCCACAACAACTGCCTTTTTCCAACTGAAGAAGAAATAGCCCATCCCTGCCCCTGCTGCCACGGCTATGCAGAGGTATCCGTTGTACGTCATGAAGATCAGCATAAGGAAGTAACTGACCACGACTTGAATGATGTGCAGTACAGTCTGCAGGAGGTGAGGGAAGCTCAGCATCTGCTGTCTGAGAACACAAAACCCAAAGAACAGTCAGCGTCCACCCATGAGACACAGATGAGAAAATGCACATTCCCTAAGGGAAAACTCAGCTCTTGGGCTAATGAGATGCCAAGGCGGGCGTGAAATGACAGAGAAGATAAAGCAGTCTGGACAAATTACTACATGCATTTGTCACTTGTGACTGTGTATTTCTCCACAAAGCTGACCAACAGTAAGGGAAATTTGGCATTCACTGTGAGAACAAACTTTTAGCTGAGAAACAAAACTTCTGAAGTTTATTATTCCCTCCATTAATAAGCAGGATGTTTTGGTTTTGTTTTTTTCCCTGAGTGGATGCTGTCAACAGGAGGATTCTAAGTCTTTTCTGTCAGTCACTGGTGGTAACACCCAAATCCTGTTCCTGGGAACTCCCCAGATTTTTTAAAGTGTCCTTTAAAAAGCTCATCTGACTCCTTGCTGCTTTCCCATCCTTGCTGGCCAAGCGGTTCAAGCAACATCCAAGCCTGAATGTAATTTACTCTGCAGAGAGCTACAGTGACTGCACAGTTTGTTCTGTCCCAGTTTTTGCCTTTCTCAGGTGCTGAAGAGATTTGTCTTAGAAGGAAGCGAGATTCTTACCCAACAGTTTTGTGTGTCTCCATCAGGATAGTGCCATTGGGGCCTGGCACTGGCATGGAGTTGTAGCGAATGCTGACCTGGGATTTGCGGAGCAGACACTCCCGGGCAATCTTAAGGCCTTCATAAAACATGGCTAGGAAGAAGACAGCCACAAAAGCACCGGCCATTTCTGACAAAAGAGGAGATGTTATTCTATCTGGGCAATAGAAGATGTTTGCTTCAAACCATGTCAGAAGAGACACTGTGTCACCATGTCACACTGCACAGTTTACAGCTGGGCGCTGGGCACACACATACAGATGGTGAAAGTGAATTTAACCCATGCACTAATTGGAATTTCACCCATTAATTGAAACCAGCAACCACCTCAGCTAGGAAGACAAGTCAAACTCTGGAACTACATAAAACACGTTCCTTTTTTTCACCCCACCGATACCATTTAGAACAGATTTGCTGGAGCATGTGTGGATATTTTTGGCATAACAAGGTAATTCCAGCAACACTCAAATTTAATTGCAATTATTTTATTTGGAATGGACAAAGCAGTGTTACCAACCTCCAGGAGTATTGATTGTAAGACCAGAAAACAGCAATGGCACATTCTCGTAGCTGAAGTGGAAAGTCATTGCCTGCCCAAGACATAAAGAACACAAAGATGAGCCTGAATAGCTCACGCTGAGATGGAGATCACAAAAATATATAGCAAAGGTTACTGCTGCTATGACAAGAATTTAAACCATTTCAGCTGATCTCAAGACTAATTTGAAACACAGACACAATCCAGGATTGGCTGAAGATGCTCCAGTTTCCAGTTCTAGTGGGCAGGCAGTGCCCCTGGGCAGAAGGCATATTCCTCCAAGGTACCTGCTATGGAAAAGAGCCTTCTCTTTGCTTTTTAAGCTCATTTTCTCCTCAGCATAGCAGTATTCAGGAGTTGGGAATGTCACTATGGGGCTCAACCTCGCCTCTCCATGACTTCTCATTGGCTGGAGTACGGAGCACTTCTCCACCAGCTTCATATGAGCTGATACAGATAAGGGCTTGTACAGCTCACTCCGCTGGCCCATTCCTGCACTGTGCTAGTAGACTGTCATCTCCCTATGGAACCTCTCAATATCCTATGGGAGAAGAAGAGGCCTAAATAAAGGGACAATAATTGGTAAAAAACATAAAAAGCAGGACCAGAGCCCCCCCTAGGTGAAAATAAGGGTTCCTGAACCTAGACAGAGAATACTGTGGGAAGGGGAGATGCAATCCCAGGTCAGCCACAGTTCATGTACTCTTCCCATCCAGGTAAATACACTGCAGCTTAGCACATCTTGAGGACAACAGACATTCATTACCCCAGTGCAGAAGTGACCATAAAACAAGGATTTCTTTAATCAATCTAATATTTTTCATGAAAAGAAAAAAGCTCACAAAGAAGTGTTACAGCCTAGTTGCACATACAGCACAGCTGAAGCACAGCTTGTTACTTGGTGCAAGTGAGGAATGGAAATATTCATACATGAATGCATCCAGCCCATGATTTAGGATGCTGTACCTATTTACTTCCTTCCCTCTCCATTTTATGAGTAATGTCAACTCAAAATCTTATGTGCTTAATCAGACTTTTCAGTTGCAGGGCAAGGCAGGGTCCAGCAATTATCCACTGAAGATACACACCTAACACTTGTAAAGAACTGTACAGAAATTAACAGAGTGAAGAATGCTAGCACATAGCTGTGAGACTGCACGGTGAGCTTCTGGAGGAGCTCCTGAGACTCTTCCAGAGGAGCCACCAGTGATGATGCAAGTTCCACCAGCACTACTGGACCCTGTGCAGGGCCACGTTCACAAAGGGGAAGGATGCTCTAACCCTTTCCTCTCCTCCTATGATATGCATGCAATAGAAGCAGCAGCAGTGCTTCTCTTTGGGACATATGACTGGCAGGCAAACTTCAAATGAAGGTTTACAAAATGTATTTTGGAGTATGTTCCCATTTTAAATTGAAATGCAAACTCTCTCCCCTCCCTTTGGAGTTTAAGCCACGTTTTAATAATCTCAGACTCACTCCAAAGATATTTAAAAAAGGGAGATAGCTGAAGAAGTACCCAGAACTTTTGCAGTGGCACAGATCCTACAGTCACCTCCATGGAAACTCCAGCATCCTTGCAAAGCCTTAGTAATGCCAGCATACACAAGTCTGAACTTGCTTAAATCAAAATCAGCTAGAGCAGCTCAGCTAGAGCAGCAGGACTCAGGACCAACACACCCTTAATGCCACTGTGGCAGAGAGCCCTGTAGCACTTTGCTCCACAAGCCCAGCAGGTGCTTACAGTTCAGGAGAAAGAGGGCAGGGAGTTTTTTTGCCTGCAGGTCAACACAATCCATTACAACAGCATGCATTCCTCTCAGTGCTGGTTAAGGCTTTTACTAATAAAAACTCATTCCATCTCCTTTTTCTTGCAGGAAAATGCTCACTTTGAATTTCTGCTCTTTGCTTGCTAGAGAACAGATCCCAGGCTGGCTGCTAGAAAGGCTTCTGCTGAAGAGTGTTTTGTCATAGGATCCCCAGCTCTGAAATACATCTCATGTTGCATAGCACCTCCTACCACTCCTTCACCATCAAAGAACCACAACACGGCTTGTGTTTAACTGGATTGATTCATGCCTTTCACAGCTAAGTTAAACTTCCAATTCTGAATAGCCAGACAAGTTACTCTGAACCACAAAGAAGTAAAAGCTCGAGGTTAATGCTGACGAACCACTTACCATCATCATCATCCCAGAGCCATGGCCACCTCCCGGGGACGCTGTAGAGTGGTGATGGTCAGGATGTGTGGTCGGCAATGTGGAGCTGTTCATCATGTGGTGAGACATCTTTATTGCAGAGGCATTCAAAAAGGCACGTAGAAAAGCGGGACCCTGAAAAACAAAGGGGAAAAATCTAATAGGAAGCAATGTTTGTCTAAGCAGAATATGGTTTCTCTGCTGCTATGGAAAGAGAAAATACTCTAAGCCATCAAGGTATTGCCTGAGAACTACTGTCTACAAATAAAACTTCTGGAGCATCCCCTTGGTCCTGCACTCCAACTAGAGAACACACAGAAAAGCAGGCAGGAAAATATAAAGGAGGTGTGTCCCTCCTTTACAGTGTTTACAGCACTGCCTTGCTGCACCATCCTAAACACTCCTGCCAGCAAAGCAGCCTAATGTGATTGAGGTAGCACGTGGGGACAAGTGCTCAGCACAAAGGAACATTTCTTATCTGTCAGAGGGAAAAAACCCCTGTCTCTTCTCAATTGCAGTTGTGCAAGCAGCAAAAAATATCTCAAGCTCCATTTTAAATTGCATATACTAAAGGATCAGGTTACAGTATTTCTCTTAATTGACAGTTATGCCTTTTATTGGGAACATGTTTAACAAAGAAATTATGTTAGGTGGTACAAGACCTATTGCCAGGCAAAGGTCTGCAACAGCCACAGGCAATCCAATTGCATTTCCATGCGCTTTACTTTGTCACATCTCCCCTCTAATCACATTACACACAATGAGAGAAACACCCAGAAGGCTGACAGTCGAAATCCCTTATCAGGTTATTGCAAATCAGGTATGTCTGGACATACTGCATCAAAAACAAAAGCACACCGAGCAGTGCCCATGGCTTCTGCATCCCAGCACAACCTGGGGTGCATAACCAGTAACGATTCCTGGTGTGAAGTGAAAGTTCTTCAGGTGGAAACAGCAACAGGAGAAACAATCTGGGAATACCAGTCAGTCCTGAAACAGCAGCATTCATCAGAGTGACAGAAAGTGCAGGTCAGACATCACTGAAGATGAGCACTCACACTGCTGTACTAGACCCTGTCTGGAACTCTATGTGCCCTCCCAGCACAGACCACAGGTAAAATCAAGTGAAATCATAAAGTACAGATACTTTATCTAATTAATAGAAACATAGAATCACTCAGGTTGGAAAAGACCTTAAAGATCATCGAGTCCAACCACAACCCAACCATACTGCCCCAACTCTAACAGCCCTCTGCTAAATCATGGCCCTGAGCACCACATCCAGATGGTTGTTAAACACATCCAGGGATGGTGACTCAACCACCTCCCTGGGCAGCCCATTGCAGTGCTTAACAGCCCTTTCTGTAAAGAAGTGTTTCCTGAGATCCAGCCTAAACCTCCCCTGGCACAACTTGAGGCCATTTCCCCTCGTCCCGTCACCTGTCACCAGTGAGAAGAGCCCAGCCCCGCTCTGCTGTAAGCACCTTTCAGATATTGGAAGAGAGCAATAAGAAGTTGATTAATTTGTTATTAAAAAAAAAAAGAGAGAGAGAAGCTGGACTCTGGTCCTTCTAGAGAAATGATCTCTGCAGAGAAAAGAGCTCTGTAAGCTAAAAGACAGCGGGTGTTTGAACAGATAGGTGTGAACATATTCAGACTGAAAACACAAAGTGAAACTCTAGAAAAGGTTTCCAAACTGAAAGCAGTGTTAGCAAATGAAAAGCCCAAACAGCAAGCAGCTGCCAGTGGAACTGGTTCAGCCTGTGACAGTGACCTTACGACAGAGCTGTGTGGGAATCGCTGGGGGCTCAGGACAGTCAACGTGTCCCCGCAGAGCAGCAGGGACAGGAGGTGGTCTCCAAAGGCTTTGGAGTTAAAGAGCATGAGAGAAGCTGAAGATTTGAGGGAAACAAGGAAACAACGTCAGCAGTGCTGGACAGGAAAGCAAGAGAAAGAATTAACACTCTTTGCAAACACCAGCATTAATGAATGGAATTAAGCACCTGTTTGCATTCAAGTCAGCTAGTATTAGCTGTATCAACAATAGATAGCTCAGGTATTTTCTGCGTCTCTGTGCAGATAAAGTTTGCAGCATATCTCTTACTGATTCAGGCTCCTTCACAATAACTTGCTTGCAAAGTTAGCTCATAGTCCACTGGTCCTGCCTCAAAGCAGAATGTATTCCATCCGTATTTCTGCTAATATCTTGTACCTATTATCATCCCTAATCTGTACTCACACATTGAGACCAGAAAAACAGCTCAGAAAAATGTTCAGGAGGAGGAAAAAAAGAGAAAAAAATAGACTAATGCAATAAGCAGCTCACCTGACACAGATAAGCATTACCAAAGGACACCTGCAGAGCAAACAGCACAAATTTCACACAGCAAAGCTTTTAAGATCACGTTTTTTTTCTGAGACCAAACGCTCAAGAGCTAGAACTGAAGTTCCAAAATACAAACAGCTGGAAAAAGAATCATCTGCCAAGACACACATGCTTCAAAACATCTTCTGCAGCAGAGAAGGAAGAGCAGCCAACACGGTTTGAACCGCGAGATCAAAGATAAGCGTCCCATAAGGGGAATGAAGTAAACCAAGAACTTCCCCTCTCCTCTGGCCCCAGTCTTCTCTCTTCCCTCTTCTTCCAGTTGACTGACCCATAGCTCCTGCTCTGGCTGTTACATGCTCTCAATAATGACTACAGTCCAACTTTCTTATTCATTCATTTCAGAACGTTATGCTTCCTTCAAACTCTGCAGGTTCCACAGAAGCTGTTTCTTTACCAGGCTAAAAGCTCCCTCTGTGGTTGGTTTGTGACCAGTTTTTCCTAATTTACTGCCACTGGCCTTCAGAAAAGGAAAAACAGCATGCGCCTTCTCCAGATATTTACAGAGTACTGACCTTACCAACAAGGGCAGCATTCACATGCGGCTGGGCAGGGTCCTGTTCAGCTTAGAAAGGCCATGTTTGATGCTCACCAGCATAGCAACTTTCCACACTGGTGCTCTGACACCAAATCCATCTCCCTTCAGTTACCTACCACTGAAAGACATGTTATGAGATACTGGAAAGCATGGGAATTAAGTAATGTAGGAGAAAATAACCTACACTGAGACGCTTCAGCCCTTTTTTTCTGTTACATGTTCTGGTAATACGTGGACAAAAACTCTGTTTAAAAATAAATCACTTCCAGTGGAATAACCCAGCGAAGTCTGACTGGCAGGTCTCTAACTGTGCCTTGGGGTAAAAAACAGCATCTGGGACAGCAGGCAGAACAGATTAAAGGCAAATATTTCAAGTTAGAAAGCTGTGGTTTGCTTTAGCAGAGAGGAGCTGACTGACCTGGAGCTGTGCTGGCCACGAAACAAAGTCACCATTTTTTAACAAGTCTGACTCCATAACTGGGAAGGAAAAAAAACTCACAAACATTCAAGTTTCTATTGCAGCGAGTTCTCTAAATAGGTTTAAGTCCTGTGCAAACCCAACATTTCAGCATCAGGTATTTTTGTCTGAATAGATGACTTGATCTCTCGACTGCTGCCTGCTTCATGTTTGCACAGAGGGAAAGAGGCATTGGGGTGGGCTCCTGTGCACCCCTGGGCAGGGGACCTGGATCAGACGGAGGCTGCACCAGGCTCCAGCATTTCTCAGTGTTTGCACACCTGAAGGCTGCAGACCGCACGGTACACCTGCCTCAGTGCTGCACTGTTACCAGGGACGCACACACAAAGGCTTCTTTTCACTCTGCAGTAATCTGCTGCATAGGAAAACAAACAGGGTGGGACAGGGCAGAAGAATGAGGAAATTCTTCCCAGGACTCCTTTCCCCGCGGGTGCTGTCGTCCCAGGCCAGAGAAGCCACATCCTCCATTTTGAGACCCCTCCAGATCTCAGGGAAAACAGCCAAACCCAGAGCTGTGTGCAGGACTTGTGCTGCTTTGAGCTGGCAGACCTCAGCACATAGGCAGGCTCTGTTCACACAGGAGACTCGTATCCCTCCACTGCAATGCCACCTTCGCAGCTCAGCAAACCAGGATGATTCAGGAGAATCCTGCAGACAGGAACAGGATCTGGCAACAACAAACTATTAGCTCAGGTTCAGCACCAGAACTAACTTTCACCCTTTGCAAACCTCTCTCCAGTTTCACACACACAGGGAAGCCACGGCAGCAGCTTCAGGGAATGCAGAAATGAAGGAAGGACAGGGATCCTGTGCCAGTGCACAACAGAAACAGGGTAACGGAGCTGGACCTGATGAGATGCCAAACATAAAGCTGCCTTCTGAAGCATGTCTCAGCCATAAGACAACTGCCATTATATACAGTCTCTATGATAGGTTCCCACTCTAATGTGGCTTTGCCCTGGAAACAGTTAATCTAGAATTCTGCCAAATTTTAGTAGATCATAAAGTCATATTTTTCCAAGGTAAACAGCCTTCCAGCTACCCAAAGGTGATGCAGCTTTTAATAAGAAACACAAGACATGCAGAAACAGGACAGACTGTGGGAAGGGTCTGCCAAGCTCCCAGAAAGCTTTACAAGCCAGCTCAGCCTGCAACTCAGCACACAAACAGAGCTTCCTTAGAGTTAGATTCAAAAGGAATGAAGCCACTTTCCAAACCAGAAGTCTAACAGGATTAACGATGGAGCCCTAGATGAATGCTCACTACAGCAGCAAACTCTTCCCTTCATAACAGTGCCCCATCCTTCCCACGCCAGTTCTGAAAAGGCAGGAAATAAAACTAATTCCACCGGCTTTGCCCAAGAGGACTTGAATCTCCAAATGACACCTCTCCAGCTTCCCTCACACCAGTGATTTGTTCAGCAGAGAGTGCTGGCTGCACACAGGACAGCCCTGCCGACCAGCTGGCTCTGCATAGAAGCCTCCAGATTCCTGCCGCTCCTCTGCTGGAGTGATTCTTACCTAATGTATCTCCAGCAGTGTTTCCAACAGTGAGAACTGGGCCAGGGGCTCCTCCTCTCCTTCTGAAGATGAAGTGAAAAATATCTGGTAAGCTTTACTGACAATTAAAATGAAAACACTCTGAAGAAGTCCACAGGAAAAATACTAAAAGCAGCAAGTTGGAAAGGCAAAGATCTCTTGCTTGCACATCACGTACAGCCCAGTCCTGCATGACACAAAGGAATGCTACATGGGAAAGACATAAGTAATGGAAAAGGCAGCCCGAAGTCAGGGGTGCCCTACTCACAGCAGTCCTGCTGGCAGACCAGTTGAGTTACCCTGCCTCACAGCCTCCAGCTAATTTTTTCTTCCCCCCCTCCCAGTGCAGTAATTGGAGGTGGGAGGGGAAGCGGAGCGTCTGCAATGCACAGCACTGCTCCCTGCCTCTGCCCGTGGCCTCCACTGAACGGCCGGAGCTTGCGGTAAGACCTGAGCACTGCCTGCAGTCAGTTCCATTTCCTGGCAAACTGGACAACTTTAACCGCTTCCTTTCCTAACTTGTGGACCTACTGCTCCTCCTTCAGGATCTCAGGCTTCACATCAGAGCTGCTCAGAGGCACGCCTGAGGGACACACAAATTCAACCTGCTGGTACGACAAAGGAACCCAGCAACACCAGCCACAGCCCTCCTGTGCCAAGCTCTACGGGCACACTTTAAAGATTGCTCTTTAGCAATTTAATACAATGTGCCTCACAGACACAGAGGCAGAGGGCACGTTCCCCCGTCAGCACAAGGCATACAGCCGAGCTGTGTATGCAGACAGCTTTAGAAGATCTAGAAGGAAGAAGACTCTGGAGGATGTCTGGCCTGAGTGCGGCATATGGCGGGCAAACATCACCAGCAACACGTTGTGTTCATCCTCAGAAGAAGAATGTGAGGCACAGCGTGGCGGCAGGCAGCGAGGATGCTACAAGGAGATGCAGTCAAATAAGCAGCACATGGGGACCAGCTCCTGGCAGCTGTTACACACGACCCAAGTGGCATAATGGGAGAAAGCCATATGGAAGAATTAATCCTCTCATCACCTCCACCAAAGGCCCCAGGCTGGAACCACTGCTGCCCAGCCAGGGATGCTGAAGGTGCCAACAGAACACACAGCATCTCAGAATCACCATCATTCCTAAACCATGCCCAAGACTGACTTCTTCCCCAGGCTAAGAGATGTCCTTTTCTTAAGGCCATGCCAACAAACTCTGACTCGAGGCAGGACAGGCAGTGAGAGTGAACAAAGCCTATGCAGCCCACGCCAGGAGGTCTGAGGGTGAGAGATAGGCCAGAATTCAGCTGAGGCTCTTTGCAGAAGGCCAGATCCCAGGGCTGAGATAGGGGCAATACTCTGCGAGTATGGGCACCTTCCTCAGTGCTTGGGGAGCTTTAGGGGCACCCGTGGGTCTTGACAAAGATCCCAAAAGAGCCACGCCAAGTGGAGACATTTCGCTGTTTCTGCTTTCTCACACTTCATCCGAGCTGCAAAGCCCTACCCTTCAGGGCTCCTGGCTGCCACTGTTTCTTTGGGTTTTACTTCCCAACTCCTTATGTTTTTTTCCCCACAAGCTGCACTTGTACCAATATTACCTGTCCCTCTCATTTTAAGGATGATTTTCCCAAGAAACAGGCTGCACCCTCCTCAAGAAATGATCACTTTACACTCCTGCATGTAGCAAAAACTGGCTGTCCAACTTCAGAGCACAGACTCCATCTGAGATGCTGCCTCACACAGGAGTTGCACAACGTTTGGTAGCTCACAGCAGTTACATCCATTAGTCAACTTTTAATTAAGACTAACAGAAGCTGACAAAAGTATCAGTGTCAATCCTTTGTACTGAACCAAAGCAAGACTTCGACACACAACTCAGGTTAAAATGGACTGCATTCACCCAGCATGATCCCTGACACTGGAGGAGGGGACAGAGCTCTTCCTCCTAACACAGCTACGTCCCTTGCACGGAGTTTATTTTCATAGCAAACTTGTCTGGGCACCTTCTGTTAGAGACTGCTTGATCTGCTTAGGAGGTCATTCCTAATCTTCCAGCTTATGCAGCCTCCCCAGGGAATCTCTAAATCTTTGAACATGAAAAAAAATATCTCAGGACGGACTGTTCTGTACAGGACAATGCACTGCACTTCGTGGAGCAGAGTATCATGCCAGCCCATGTCACTACTAGTGGGCCCAATGAAGTGGAAGGCTGCAGAAACAACTCTGCATAGCAAAATTACAGCTATAAAACCAACAATAGCGGAGGAAAAGCTAAGAAATGCTGGCAAGAGATCTTACAGATGGAGAAAATAGTGTTGAGTTGGGGAGGCTGAGTAACAGAGGACTCCTCTCCAGACAAACCTTTTGCTCAGCCACACTGAAACTACAAGAGATGGAAAAGCTATCAATGATGGATGCTCGTAAGGAGGGTGGCAAAACTGAAAAGTCTTCTGTTCTCCTGGCTGCAACCTCACCTCCACAAGAAAAGCCTGGCGTTTACTGCCCAGGCTCAAGCACCTGTGATGCACAGAAACTTCACGTCAAGACCCAAGCGTGATCCTCACAAAGGGCCCCAAACCACACCAAGCTGAAACAGTTCCTTTGCTGGTGTTGGCCACCTCTCAACCCTCACCAATAAGGCAGGTAAGATTACCTCCGCAATGACCACAGCCATGGGGATTCACCGCCTCCACCTGCTCCCCAGGCTGCCTTTCCCTCTGCAGGACCCAAGAGACCCATCTCTTCAGCATACTGTGCTGGAAAATGTTTTTGAAGTCGTCCAGCAGGCTTTGGGGCTCACAGTACAGCAGCGGGTACATCTGACTGGGCCACTGTCATGCCGCCGCAAGCAGAGCCCAGCCCTGGCACTGACAAATACAGAAGCAAAGGACGTGCCACTAGGAGAGCCACGGGGATTGGATTTGGTGGCTCCTGTGAACACCACAGGATATACAGGCTTGCAGAATACACCTCAGTACTTGCCTTGTCTGCAGGTGGTGGTTTTGCAGATGCTGCTCAGCACACATTTGCCACAAAAGGTTGGCTTGAGGGAGTTATTTCTGGGTGATGGACAGATACTGAAAGCTGCTAGGGGCTGATGATGGCTGGTGACCCATGCATGCGTGGTTCTTATTCACACAAAGGACAGCCATGAAGGATATACTGAACAAGTTTTGGAGGAACAGGCGTTAGAAACATGTACTGAACTGAGTATTCTAATACACCAGCAATAACCTCCTACCGCCCTGCTAAAACACAAATACTTTTAACTTGAGGAATGTTAAATTAACCTAGAGTCCCAGGGGGACAGTTTTGAGGATCTGAGCGCATTCCAACCGTGGCCTGCTTTGACAATTACAAGCTGAGCAAATCAAACGTGCAGCTCAGGAAACAAGCATAGCTCTCCTGGCCCACAGCCACCCACCCGCTGACCAGAAGCAGAGGCCAGAACAGACATGTGAGCTGCACACTGCTGTTTCACTGCTAATGTACACCAACAAATCCCTCAGCATTCAGAAAAGATGGGATGCTGCATCAGTGGAGAGTGTATCTGAACAGTGACAAAGGTGGTGCTAATTAAAAGGCAAGCAGGATCTCTTCAACACTCCGACATCCATCTGCTCATCTCTGAGCACACCAAACCTTCCCCTTTGCTCACATTCCTGTTGCAGCTTAGACAGAGGAGCACTCAACTCCAGTGAGCTCTCCTCACAAACCAAGGAGGCCCACATGCCAACTCAGGTGCCAAAGTTTGCTCTGAAGCTCTGCAGCATACTGAGGATTTCTGCACTCACCACAAGCAGCTTCTTCCCTTCTGTACATATATATGCAGTACTTCCCTCCTGCTTGTTTTCATTTCTCTCTTTCTTCCATCACCAACCTTTCATATCACGTACTTGCTGCTCTGCACTGCTGGTTCCTTTCCTTCCCATCCAGCTGGATGAGGCAGCTGCCTCCTGCTTCCTGCCACCCAAAGAGCACAGACGTTTGTAGGAAGGGCAGAATTGAGGCACCTCAGAAGACACCAGACCTGAGGAGCGGCGCCAGTCCCACAGCTCCCAAAGCAAAGGAGATGCCATACAATAGCTCTGTGCTCATCTGGGTGCCCCACGGGATTAAAAATGCTAAAGACTGACAGAGGATGCTATGATACCACTTCTTTACAAAAGGGCTCTCACAAAAGCATGTCAGACATCAAAACTCCTTACAGCCAACAGCAGCGAATGCAGAGCTAGTGCTAACAAGTTTCCATCAAAGGCAGTTCCCAGAAGGCATCTAGAGAAGAACCTCCTCAGCACTCCCTGTGCATGTCAAAGGCTTCCGAAGCAATTACCCTGAGCCTGCAGTCTGGCAGGCCGCTTTATCACAGCTCCATCTCTCTTCCTGAGATCATCAAGGGCACGGAGCAAAGCGCACTGATTGGTCCTCAGCTCTCAGCACACCCAGTACTCAGCACCCGGGAACAGAAACCTGAGGGCCTCCCCTGCCCCCAGCGACCGCGCTGTATTTAAGCAGAGATAAGGCAGGATGGCTTAAATCCCAATAGTCCAACAGGACTTGCTGGGATGCCAGAACAGCCCAGCACAATCTTACAGCGCACAACGTTCAGTCAGGACTCCTCTGCTAATAATTTCGTAGGGCTTCTTTGCCAGCTGAAGTGAGCAGCGCAGCCCTCCTTGCTACCAGCGGAAAGAAGCGAGACAGCAGCTGGGAGGAGGTGAAGAGGACAGAAAAGAAGTTCTTTGTGACCTGCATCTTCCAAGATTACGTAACTTCTTGAATAAAGAGATACTTCCTTATGCTCGGCAGTAATGTTACACAACTGAGTGCGGGAGTGGTGACCACTGAGATGGAGCACATCCTGCTGCTCCCCCGTGCCGAGGAACTGAAGCACAGCAGAGCCCCGAGCCTTGCAATACACTTCAAAAACTTTTTAATCTAAAACAAATAACATCTGTATTTGAGAATTTATCCTGAAGGAGATATTGGGCAACTTCTGCCTCCTCAGAAAATCCATCTCTGAAAAAGCTCACATTCAATTCCTCCTCCTATTTTATACGCCCTCGTCAAGCAGAGATTCTTCTACCTACAACAGACTTTCATATATATATACACACATATATATAATGAAGGCAAACCTTCAGTCTGAAAAAGAAAACCAAAAAACAAAAGCACTTTTGTGTATGACTTTCTCCACGGTGCTCACTACTTCAGCAAGCAGATTCCTGCAGGTTCAAACACCTGCAGCACCGATGGGACAGCCTGCCTCATTACAAAAAGGTGTCCCTGCTGAGAGGGCAAGGAGTTACACTTTTGTTTGTGACCATTCAGTGCCACACGCAGAAGCAACCCGTCTACATGGAACGTTAGACAAGATGATATCTGATAAACCACTGCTGTGTGGTTTGATGAAGTGAGAAGACACACGTCTGTGTAAATACCATCAACAGCTCTGACCAGACTTGGCTCAAGTGGCGCTTTCTGGCCTTAAATCCTGCAAGACTGAAAAGTAATCTTTGGAGACACAAAATGCAACTAGGGGCCAGCAAGCACATTCTCAAGCAAACAACATTTTCCACAGTTCCAAAAACGCAGTGTGACTCAGTATGCCCTAAAAGAGCGTTAGCTGGCCTTTCATGCAGGAAAAGACCACAGATGCTACCAGTGAGATCATAAATAACTCTGTTTCATGGAGATGGAACTAATGCAGAGAGTAAAAAACCAGACAGTGACATAAAAGAGAGCCATCAACACACGATTCAGAAGACTGACAGACCTTCTTCTGCTTGGCCTTACTGTTCCTAATGTTGGACCTGGAGAATTTGTGGTTAACAATTTTGCTGACAGAACTGCTGAGGTCTAGGAGACCTCCTGAGATCACCCAGCCTAGCTTCTCTGATCAAGCAGGCTCAGCAAGAGCAGGTTGCCTGGTCAGCACCTTACTGCCACCTAAGCACAACAGCTACACATGTAGTTTGATGTTCTGTACGTGTGAGGGACCTGTCTGTTCTTGTAGAGATGATGTGGAGCTGCTGTGTATTCTGGAGAGCAAAAGCCATCATTTATGGACCTGGATGCGGATCTGCAGTGTAACTAAAAAGCTCCCTTTGTTGAACATTTCACTCTGGGAATCTTTTGGCAGAGAAATCTTCCCTCCTGTGAACTCAGGCGATGTCTAATGAGCTGCAGTGGTAACAAAGATAGTTTTAATTTAATGGATCAGCTAGTAACAACTTAGCCATAGACGCAAACCTGCACATGCAGAAAATAAGCTTTTTTCTCTTTTGGCTGTTCTTCACCATCGTATCCTGACTTAGCCCAGGAAGAAACAACAGCCATACAAGTTCTAAACCGGCCTTCAGGTATGTTTTAGACTCTGGAAAAGAAAACCACCCTCCAGAAGTCTCTGTTTATCCAATTTTGGCATCCATTCCACACGTATGATATGAAACATACTGATCTAAGCAATTCATACACGCTCTTCCATCTCCAGTACTGTCACGCTCTCATCACAGAGCAACGCCTTCATCATGCATTAGCTTCTACCACACGTGAGAGCTTCCTTGAATAAAGGAGCACATTTCACTCTAATTTCTCCTCCCTTTCTTCTCACAGTGAAGTGGCTGTTGGTCTACAAACAGGTGTGGGCCCATGTGCAGACACAGCACTTTGAGGCGGCCTCTCAACCACTCTCCTTCCCTGAAGCTGTCCGTTCCGGCCTGTGCCAGGCATTGCTGCAATAGCCATGCGCTGCTGATGTCAGCTCACACAGGAACACACTCGGATTTCCAAGTCCCAGTCTGGCATGTCAGGGTCACCTTTTAAATGTGGGCTTTTCACTACTGGCCTAATAGTTTGCCAGAGAGACTTTTAGAAAAACACTGTTTTCCCTGCTTACAGGAGTACAGTGCATGCCTGCTCACTTAACTTGGCGTCACCACCTATGCCATAAAACAAAAGCTTGCTCTACCAGAGCCAAGAAACAAATTCTTTTGTGCCTTGACTGTTCATAATGCCAGTTTGTCTTGAGAAGCCTAAAGCTGCTTCTGAGCAAAATGCAAGGTAGAACATAAGTCATCATCAGCAAAATCCATTCTACAGTGCTTTGAGTCGTCAGCCTGTGTTTCAGCAGATGGTTAAGGGCTAAAATACGTATCTCCAGAGGCACCTTCCTACTTCTGCTCTCTGATCTCAGATAACAGCAAAGTATGGCATATGTGGCATACAGTCATGCCAACACCTGTAAGAGCTCAGAGGACAAATTCATAGCCCTAGCCTTACAACAGCCTACCTCTACATTTTCGCTTTTGGAGAGGCAAAAATACAACCCCGCGTTCACTTGTTTTCACCTCGGTAGGAGAGAAGATCTCCTGCGATATCAAGACATGGGAAAGGGCAACGGAATCAAGCCATTCTCTGGGAAGGAACTTGCCTCTGGGACAGTGAAGCAGTCTTGGTCTCATGACGCTCTTCTGACAGGATTACTCCAGGGTATGGAAAGCTACAACTGATAGCAATCAACAGATTTTTGATCCCAGCTCTGCTTGACAATAAACCACGCTGGAAAAAAAGCATTCCACACTGCTTTTTTCTTCTAGCTTTCAAGCCCTTGGGCTGCCAGAGATGCTAACCCAAAGCAGAAATGATTCAGAACTTAAAAATAAAGTCTAAGTACTTACTAGTCCAGAGACAGATTTTCCATCTACTGCCTCCAGGAGAGCAGACTTCTCCAAACAGGCTACGATCCTGAGACAGACCAAAGTTTCTAAACTTTGAGATAATGCTGACAAGCAGAATGAGTATCATTATCTGTATCAAAGGCTAATCATTAACTGCTGCTCAGATTTAACCGTGATCACTTTTACTCCGCTTTAAGCCTGTTTATTGCCCAACTTGTAACCTATTTCAAACCAGATCTATCACCTGTAATCTACTCAGTGGAAAATAGTTACATTAAGCCTTTCCTAGGTATTCAGAACAGGGCTAAGGGCTGAAGCAGCATGGACTTGGGCTACATCCTACCCTGGCTGAAACCATCCTCACAAAATATTGACAGTCCCTATTGTTACAGCCACAGATTTCATATGACTCAAAATAAATATTTACTGCTTGGCCTATGCAGCCTGCAGAAGACAGAAGCCAACCATGTCAGGACCAGAGGACGGGCCGGGATGCTCACATAAAGCTCCACGGAACAGCTAAAGACCTTTGCAATGATTCATGGAGATTTCAGAATTCCCTGACCTTACTCGACTGATTCAACGTGATGCAGAGATGACTTTTAAACACGCTGCACATCACACATCTCAAATTTTAATCTCTCTGTCACAGAAATCAGTGTTTTGCTTGCTTTTGGATATTGCAACAGAGCAAGTTTCATTTCATTTCGTACTGACCCCACTCTGAAGAGATGTGATGTTGTCAGAACTACAGGTCAGTTTTCAGGTGTGTGATGGGGTGGTAAAAGATAACAATATCCAGAGAACATTCAATGGTGTGTCTCAGTCAAATCCTGACTCTTCAGCTTCTCTGCAACTGATATGAAAGTAATAATGTGAAAAAGTTCCACGAAGTCCAGCAGTACTGTGCTCTGCAATACAGCTGCTTTTACTGTAGGGACATTGGCTTCAAGTAAGATCAAATTGAAGCACTGCACAAAAAGGAATCAGCTGGCACGCAGCACACATGATCCTACTCTCGTGATGTACTGGAGAGTTTTACTTCAGCAAGTTAGGAAAAGTGACAAGACTGCCAAAAGATGTTTGTAAGCCATTATATATTCTGCCTGTTCTGCTTCGCCACTAAGAGAAAGTCTGAGCCTTTACTATGTGCACAGCAGGATATTTTATAACCAAGGATGTTCATGCCCTGCACGAAGAAGGTAGCACAACAATGGCTTTACAAATACAGCCAACATCAGGAACTCTCTTTCCTTTAACTTGTTTAGGCTTCGGTTTGACAGTTTCTGCAACATTTCTCCAGCATCCTTCGGTCTCACCTGACATCACCTTAAACATTAAGACAATTGAGTACTTCCTTGTCAGATAATGCCTTATGCCAGGTTCATGATGATAACTTGATTTGTATACAACTCTGCTGGCAGAGAGCACAGAAAGCATGACTCAGCCTCTTGTCAAGTTCATTCGGCCAGGAGCACAGACAAACAAGGGGACCATAAAGATGCAATAGAGAAAAAACAGAACACTGTAAGGAGGATTTTACTTCCATAATACTCTATGGCTGGGCGTGTTCCTCAGGAGCCTGCACTGCTACTTCCCTTATCGCTTTGATGTCCAAGGGTTGACTTACCACATCGGAAGCACACAGGGTATCTCGCTGCCCTCCCATGGAGCACTGCACTGACAGTGCTGCTGCTTTGCTTCCTGAGGGCTGGAGGAGAATGAGCCAGGATCGCCTGCCTGCTGGGAGCACCGCCTTTCAGTCTGCTCTCCATTTGTTAGTGTTTTTCTTTCCCAAGTAAAGGATGCAAGTTTGAAAATGCAAGCAATCTGTGACAATATGTTGTCAAATCTCTATAGCACAAAGCCTTTCAGAGCAGGAAAAGTTAGCTGAGGTATGAACTGCTTAATCAGATCCCTGGCTCTCAGCACTGCCTCTGTCCAGACACAATATGCAGTAACCCAGCCAGGAGCTGCACGGCCATGCTGTGTTGTGCACTGAGGCCAGGCACTCAGCACACACCAAGACAGCAAAGAGCTGCTCAGGTTGTCCCACACCAAGCTCACCGACAGCAATCAGATGAAAAGCAGTCTGGGTCATAGGGACAAGCACCTCCACAAAAGGCTGAAGCCGTCCATCACGTGGCTCTGCCTTCCACAGCTGCTTCTCCACGCTCCCAGAGCGGCAGGCTAGCTGGCAGGTTGACCAGCATCAGCTTGTACCGTGAGGAAGTGCTCTGCATCGCAGAGGTGGCCTGAAAGTACTTTTTAATCCTACAAATCCAAGTCCAGTTAAATTATCTATAATGTGAAGAAAAGCCTGGGAGTGTATTTACTATACTCACTCTCACCCCCAGGAGGAGATGCATTAAGTCAAAAAGAAAAAAAGCCAAGACTGTCAGGCCTTCTCTTACCCAAGTAAGCCAAAAGATCAGCTAAAGGTATCATTAAGGTCATTTTCCAAGCTCATGTATCTTGATCAGAGGAAAGAGATTTGAATCTTTGATAACTAACAAGCACGCACAGGAAAAGAAGGCTCTGTAATGCCAAACAGCTCTCCTGAGGTCATGGGAGAGAACTTGGTGCACTCACTGCCAGCTGTAGAACAGCCACATCCTTTTCCTGATTTTCTCCCATCTTCTCAGGCCTGATACCAGGATTTGCTGAGCATCCACTAAGAACAGAAGATCTCAGTCACTTGCACATTTTGGCCTGTGATCCAGAGCTATCACGGTTTGCCATGATTAAACCATATTAATTTAGACAAGTATCAGAACAAACACTGCATGCACAAAGAGGTTTTTAAACAGATTATAAATGACTTTCACATCTGTGGTGGAAAAAAAAAAAGACTGTGGGATTTTGTAATGTTACAGGCATGCAAAGCGGAAGTGCAAGAAGAAAATTTTAACATATTTTCAATATAAGGAATTGCTCTAACTAGCAGTCACAGCTGCTCAGGGGACAGCATTCCTGCAGATGTGAACTGTTGGGAAGAAACCTACATCGAGAATGTGACATCCGAGACTGCAGAAAGAGAGGAAAGAGAGAGATTTCATCACAGCTTCCCCCTCTGGATTGGCTTCTAGAGCAGAAAAGGCAACTTCCAGAATAAAAAGAAATGAAAGGCTTTAGAAAGTTAATCTTCAGTGCAACAAAATAGAAGGTTAATTAGTTTACAGTAACTACTTCCTTTATTCTTCGCATTACAGGATTCTGGCTTTTAGCTGAAGAAAAGGTTAATGAAAAAATCATTGGTCTCAAGCACCCTGGGATTTGATTGGGAACATTTAAGAAAATAAGACTGAAACAAAAGGCAGTGGAGTAGATTACTAACACTGTATCTTCTAGGAGGAAAAAACAAAACAAAAAAGACTAGATTGAGTCTTTTTCATCCTTCTCTAAGGAAAAATTGCCAAGATTCCAAGTGATTTCCTGACAGATCTCTGGAGGAGCTCACACTGGCAGTCTGCTTCAGCTCAACTTCACAACACTGAGGCAGGTTACGGCTACCTGACAGGGTGACCTTCAGACAGGCATGGAGAAGGCAGGCCATGGAATGGCTTAGGTTGGAAGCCTGCAGAGACATGACACCTTCCTGCTGGGCAGCAGAGTCTTGGCAGCAAATACAGAACCAAAGAGGAGAGAAGAATGCATTATATTTCTTTCAAAATATATCAGTTTTGTCTTCTCTCTGACCTAACGTTGACTGGAAAGCAAGAGAGCTGAAAGAAAGCTCCTTAGGGCACTGACTCTCTATGTAAACATGGCTGCTCTTCTCTTTCATTTACACCCAAATGGTGTAATGGAGGACTGTTAAAGATTAGTATTCTCAGCACCTTCCCTTCTCAGCCATGAAGCTTTTGTTCAGGGAAAGAGTGTCTCAATAATCCAGAACATTAAGCTGTTCTGCAAGCTGAGAAAGCGAGAACGGGAAAAAAACTCCTCCCAACCCCTTTCTATCCTGCACCGCTGTACGTCAGAATTGTTGGCAGGGACTTCACCTTTAAAGCAGAAGTGACGCAAACATCTTACTTCTTCTTTACTACAGCCTGGAGAAATTATTCTAATTCTCCAGCTTCTAAAAAACTCCTTGAGATTAGAAATTTGAGAGGAAATCTCAGAGGAAAACAGCTGTATAATATGTAGGCGTCCTTAAGACAGAGTTTTGTGGGAGTTTACAGTTCCTGTGGTAGTATTACTTTATTCCTTTTATTAGTTGTTGGCTTTTTTTTTTTGGTGGGGAGGAGCAAAGGAAAAAGAGGTTTAACGCAGATTTTAGTGCACATGACAGAAAGCATCGCTATGATTGTGTCATGTACCAGGGCCGGATTAAACGCATCCTGCCAAGCGGACAGAAACGAGGGGCAAAGGCACAAACCCCCACCCCACAGGACCACATCCGCTAAGGGAGCTCCTGCCGCCAGCGCTGCTTCTTTTAAACAGAAACGTGGGTTTGTCCCTTGGCGAGTTTCACTCTAAAATATCCACTCTCTGCTCTGACAAAGCGACAGGTCACCGAAACACCACGCGGGGCTGCGCGCTGTCACCCCGCTCAATCCCTGCTCCCGCCTCGCTGCCCGCAGCCCTCAGTGAGCCCCCCCGCTCCAAGGCCCCGCGGATGCGGAGGCTCCGTCAGGCGCCCGCCCGCAAGCAGGACCCCGCCATCCCCACAGGTGGCAGAGCTCTGAGGGGGGGGGAAGAAAGGGCGCGAAACGATCCCGTGCTGTCACTCACCTCGAGACGGCCACGAGGCTGTCCGCGAAGCCCCACCCCCCGGACTTGTCCCCCTAAGCCCCGCCCCTTGAACATGGCCGCTAAGTCCCGCCCCTTGAGCTAGTCCCCCTAAGCCCCGCCCCCGGACATTACCCTAAGCCACGCCCTCTTGACCTTGTCCCCTTATCCCG
Organism: Pavo muticus; assembly: GCA_016647715.1. Taxonomy (NCBI): domain Eukaryota; kingdom Metazoa; phylum Chordata; class Aves; order Galliformes; family Phasianidae; genus Pavo; species Pavo muticus. Next base: position 159,843 of record JACDJE010000172.1, on the reverse strand, counting down.
GCCCCCGGATGTGTCATCTAGGCCCCGCCCTCAGGCCTCCTTTCCTCCCGCCGTCTTCGTACGGCCGCAAAGCGCGCCGCTGTCGGCTGAGGCGTTTACGACAGCGCGGGGCTGAGGGGCTGCCGGTATGTTCGGCGCGGCAGAGGAGGATGACGCCGACTTCTTGGCCCCCGCCACCGGGTGAGTGGCCGCTGAGTCCCCGCTGGAGAGCATGGCAGCCGGGCCGGCCGCAGCCGGCTGCCCTCCCGTGGGCCGGGCCCTGAGGTTCGATGTTCCGTGCGGGCTCCCCGCTTGACGCAGGGAGCTCGGGGCCGGGCAGCAGGCAGGCAGGCTCCCTCAGCCCTCCCCTCAGAGCAGCGGGGCCGCTGAGCTCAGCAGTTTAAGCGCGCAGCGTGTTTGTTGTTCCTTGCTTTGTGTAACTCCTTGCTGCTCGGTGCTTCCCAGTCGTGCTGCTAACTGCGTGTCCTCCCCGAGCAGCTCCTGCTCCCCTGCTGCTCCCCTTCTCAGCAAACGGCTCACTTCTGAAAGATCTCCGGATCCCGTCTCAGTGGTGCTGTCCTTGCAGACATCGATGTGCTTCTGTCCCACTACCCGGAGTAGCAAAGTTTAAATGGGCTTAAAGCAGGGAAGCTGTGAATGATGCATCTTTCAGCAATGGCAGGCTTACCTCTAGCATTAAGCCTGCCCTTCTAGCAGGAGAGCTTTAAGCCTTGTAGGGAGGATGTGTTTCCTTGAGATTTGTAGTGCTAAATGATGGCTTCTCTGCTGTCACATGTTTTTCCAGTAGTGTAACAATGCACTGCTTAATAGGAGGGTAGTCTTATTCATTGCTTTAAAGTAACTTCTCTTTTGGTGTTGCTTCAGGCCTTTTTTTGCTTCTTACGCTCGCTTTTGAGGAAATGAAACATCGTTGTGCTGCTCAGCCCTCTCTCTTTGTTCTGCTTTTTCAAAACTGGATGTCTAACTATAGAGCTGCTTAACAGACATCACTTTATGTCTGAAATGATAGTAAGCACTTTGTGTTTGATGTGACTTTCAGTTAATGGTGTCCCTTATCTATGAAGTCTATGTGTCAAATAAAGTAAGTTACTTCATTTTTGTTTCTAGTGCAAGATTGGCCTCTCTCTTTGGGCTGGATCAGACAGTCTCAAGCCAGGGAAATGAATTCTTTCAATACACTGCACCAAAGCAGCCCAAGAAGGGTCAGACAGCAGCTGGTAAGTGACTGAAGTTGATCATGTGGCAGGAGGAGCTCCATAGCAGGTATCCTGGCTCAATGAGGGCTTTTGTGAGGAGCAGCAATGCAAATATTCACTTAGCTTTTCTTTGCTGATATTATCTTCCTCTAGTACTCCCTCTTCATCTGGGTTGTAATTGCAGTCTGTAGGGGCTTTGAAATATTACTCTGTTCTATAATCCTTTTCTGGAGTTAGAATCATAGAGTCATAGAATCGCTCAGGTTGGAAAAGATCATCGAGTCCAACCACAACCCAACCATACTGCCCCAACTCTAACAGCCCTCTGCTAAATCATGGCCCTGAGCACCACATCCAGATGGTTTTTAAACACACCCAGGGATGGTGACTCAACCACCTCCCTGGGCAGCCCATTCCAGTGCTTAACAGCCCTTTCTATAAAGAAGTGTTTCCTGAGATCCAACCTAAACTTACCCTGGTGCAACTTGAGGCCATTTCCCCTCGTCCTGTCACCAGTGAGAAGAGCCCAGCCCCGCTCTGCTGCAGTCACCTTTCAGATATTGCAAGAGAGCAATAAGGTCTCCCCTCAGCCTCCTTTTCCCCAGACTGAACAGCCCCAGTCCCTTCAGTCTCTCCTCATATGCCATATTCTCCAAGCCCTTCCCCAGCCTTCTTTGGACCTGCTCCAGCACCTCCATGTCCTTTCTGTACTGAGGTGCCCAAGCTGTCCAGACTGAACAGCCCCAGTTCCTTCAGTCTAAAGTTATTTTGTTCTGGGGAAGGAATGTATCATGACCTTGTCACTGGCCAGCAGATGTGGCAGTTCTGTGTCACCGAGTGCTGCTTTCTGCTCTCCAGCAGGTCAGGCAGCCCAGAAGGCACCTGCAGCCCCGGCAGCTTCAGGAACACCATCAGTCTTCATGGCCACTGCGGTTCATGCTTATCGATAGTAAGTGCAGCAGTTGTTTTCTGCATTGTGTTTTACAGTCCGTGTCTCTAGGGCCTGAAGCTAATCATAAGGGCGGATATTTTTGGATAAGTAGGAAGAGGCATCTTATAGAGGTGCATCTGCATGCTGCAAGTCAGTGCAAGTTTCTGCTCAAAAAAAGGGTCAGTTCAGGACTGCACAGCTGCCAAGTAAGCAGCAAGTTCTCAGTTTGTGCGTTGCAGGGAACTGCGTGCTGGTGTGCTGGCCTGACATCTGCACAGTTTCTGACCAGCTCTGTCACAAGCTTATGTCTCATCTTCACTTGTGGGAAACTGAGGCATGAGCATAGAATGACAACAGTGTAACTGTATGTTTGCTGCAGCTGTCATGTGAAGACTTGCTTGCCTTGCATCCGTGCAATTTCCATCTCAAACTACACAATGTATGCTCCTGTTATCTGTGGGTAAGCAGGGAAGTTGTAGTTTCTTTAAGCTCAGAAGTGCTCTCAGGCATTTTAGTCATGAGGAAACCTGAACTCTAAAGAGGAAAAGCAACAGCAGAGGGAAATATCTGAGGCAGGGGCAGTTCCACAGCTGAATGTCTCACTTCTCTTCCAGTACAAATGGGCAGTATTTGAAGCAAGGCAAGTATGGAGCAGCTGTAGTGGGGAGCCATGCTACTAAAGAGGTGAGAAACACTTCACTGTGATATTTTTCATGCCGAAGATATGCTGGTATGAAGCAGTGTTTCTCTGAGCTCACTGGGGATGCCTTTGCTCTGCATGTTGAAGGTCTTCTTAGTTCCGCTGCTGCTTATGCCTCTCTGCCTCCTTGGTTTGTTTGCTCCTTTACCTTGATGACATCTTTCTTTTCTGCAGCCTCCAAATTTCTTTGCAAGATCTCTTCTCAATTGGGACTGCAATGTTTTGTATTGTTTGGGGTGCTGCACCTTTTGTGATGTTTGTGGGACTGATGTCGTGATTTACTTGGAACAGCTGGATCACAAATCTGCGCGTGTGACAGAGATGCTTTCCTGAAGTGCTGCTGGTTTCGTATCTCTCCTTTCCAATCCTTCTTTCCCCAGTAGTGTAGGAGCATGGCGCTGCAGTGTCCAGTGAAGTGATACCTTTAAGGGATACTTTACATGCTCTGATCTGTTGGTGTTGTTGGTTGTGGTGTTTCCTGTCCCCTGGTTAATACTGTCTCACTAAGGTACTTATGCTTGACAAGAACAACAGCAAAAAAAAGTACTTTGTTAAACTGTTCCTGAGTGAGGAAGCCTTGCTGTAAGTGCAGAAAGGAAAGGATTTTTTACTAGATCATGTCTCATAGTAAATGTCAATGTAGTATTATCTGAGTTCTTTAACATCTGCAGAACTCCTTCTAACTTACTATTATTGCTCAGTCTTTACATTGCTGCACATCATGCATTATGAGCTTTATGTACTGAGAGGTTAGCACACTTTTTCTAGGCCATAACTGAAGAAAAATGTGGAATGAGTGAGGCATCTTGCTTACTGCACAGGAGTTGTTGTTGAACCGCTTTGTCTGCTGGCATGTATTCAAGTGTCTGTAATAGCTGTTAGAAAACTATGTGAAGTGTTTTTCCTGTGAAAAATGAAGCTGCAAGGTGTGTTTTGTAACACTGTATTGTTAGGCTCAGAATGAAGCACACTGCCATTGAAAATGTTTTCAGTTTCTGTTGGTTTGTTTTCTTTCTTTTCCCCTGCACAATTCTTTACGGAATGCAGTACAGGATTCTCCTTTACATCAGTCAGCAGCAACAGATCACATCTGCAAGGATCCACCCAGGCTTTGTGCTCACGGTAAGGCTGCATTAGAAAAGCATCTGGTACACTGCATTGTTTGGAATGAGCCTCTGTTTGCTGTGAGGTGCTTTCTTAGATTATAGCCTTTGAGATCAAACACCTGACTGATGTAGCAAGAGATGGCGCAGTGACAGGGAGTGCTGTTCTTCGGGTTGTTGCACAAGAGACTGTTAAATCTACCTTTTGCAGAGCCCTGTGAAATCATTAGGTTTAATAATGAAAGTACCCCTGCAGGAGGTGTATTTTTACCTCTAGATCACAGATGGTTTTGAGTTTTACTGCCCTAAAACGAATAGTAACTGAACAAAATTCCTCCTGCTAATCATCTGTGGTTAAGTGACTCAGAAAATACAAATGAGCAAGCAGATGGAAGTGATGGCAAGGAAGTGTTTCCGCTCTGAGTCCTGATACTCAGCCGCTTAAAACACTGTAAGCCCTAAAATGGGATCTCTCAGGAAGCTGCTTTCTGCTGATTTTACAGAAGCTGGGTGCTGTGATTTGCTGTTAGCTTGTTATTATGGTGACGTGGAATTTCTTGGTTGATGACTAGAAATTCCACTCTGAAATAACAGAATTCCCATCCAAATGTCTGATCAGGATCCTAGCTTGCTTTCTAGTTCTGTAAGCGTGTTTTGAAAGATTGAAGGGTTACGTAGTTAACCAGTGGAGGAATGTTTTATTTAGTATTAAGTTCTGAGTGACTCTGGCTGCGTGTGGAAGTCCTGCTGTAATCAGCACTTGTGAAAAAGAGAATCCTTACAAGTGGAAATCTCAGTATAGCAGAACCCAGCTTCAAAGAGCCAGCTTAACTGAGCTGCAGCAACCATGGAGTACTGAGTATTTGAAACGTTTCTCCCCTGGTAATGAGCACAGTAATAAGGGTTGATTTCTTCATTCTGAAATTGGGTGGTAACGTGGCAGGATTCCTTCTCTACCTCTATTTAATTTCAGTAGCTCATATTTAAAGTTTCTGTCGGGATACATTGTGGTTTTTAAATTATTTTTATGTTAATTGAATGCATCTTTTAACACACAGCACTGGGCTGATTGCCTTCCCCACAGGTCCAGTCCAACAATTACAGCACGTTCTATGATGATCAGAGGCAAAACTGGTCAATCATGTTTGAGTCAGAAAAGGCAGCAGTGGATTTCAGTAAACAGGTAACTACTGTGTGCAGGAGGTGACTTGCTACTTGTTCGAACAGCAGGCAGATCAGGATGCATCTCTTTGTTTCTGGAAGGCGAAAAAGTCTTACTTTTCAGTTGAAGCTCAGCTGTGAGTGTCTCCACGACTGTGACTGAGGCAGGTTTGCAAAGAGCTTGGCTGAGTTTTATTTATTAGAGGCAGGGAGCCTGTTATTTCTGATGGGTTTTCTTATCAAGTTTCTGAGATACTTTAAGACCAGTGACTCTAAGGGAGAAAAAGGTATTTTTTTATTAATATAGCTTAGCAAAATTCAGCGCAGGGAAACAAGGAATGCCTCCTGAGCTTTTCCATAACCTGTGCTTGATCAGTAGAGTAAGAAATGCATCAGATGTGTAAGGCAGTCATGATGGAACCTTCCACTGTGTTTTAATGGCCAAGATGCTGATGTGCCTTCCTTTTGCAGGTGTGCATTGCCAAATACAACAGCTCCCCAGTGCTTGATTCGGTCCTGCACCAGGATCTCCTTCTTGGAGAAGGGCAGGGCGTCGAAGGAGGGGACTCTGTGGAGATTGCCTACACAGGTTGGCTGTTCCAGAACAACGGGCTTGGACAGGTAGAGACATTTCTGCCACCTACTGCTGTATGGATGTGATAGTCCCTGGGAGAAACCTGCCACTTCTAGCATAGTACTGGTGCTTTAAAGATCTGCTTTTAGTCATTTCTCTCACCTTTTGTGAGATTAAATGTGTTATGTGTAGAATCTTAAGGGATTCCATTACTGTTCAGAGGAGGTGATTGAGATGCTTTGAAATTTCATAGGTGCTCTGAACAAAGTGGTGACTAAGGCCAATGAAGCTGGCTATGCTCATTTTGAGAACAGCATGATGAAGTAGTAAGAAGACATAAAACACATCTGCAAGTGTTCACAAGCCAGCAGGATAGGACGAAGCTGTAGAGGACAGAAAAACAAAGGCAAAAGACTTGCTTTGGTATTCCAAAGCATTATCTTTAAAACACTCCTCTTCTAACCATTACTATAATTCATAGCAAAGGGCTTTTTGCATTTGCATCTATCTGCAGTTGAGCCTTTTAGCTATTAAAAAAAAAACAACCTTCTTTTTCATCTGTGGGGTAGTTTTTGTTTCTTTATCATGACACGCCTGGCATGCTTCTCTCCGTAAATCAATGGTATACGTGGCAGAGCTTGCTTCTAATTGGTGGGAGTTGTTCAGCTGCTGGTGTCTGAGTTTAATATACAGCATATCTAGACAGTTCGGCTTGTGCAGTGTTCTTGTTGGATCAGTCCTGTCCTGACCATCAAGCTTGAAGCAGTTTTGAAGTCTGATTCTCCAGCTGTCATTCACTTCAGGAAACTGTGCTACACAACAGCCTGGAGCTTCTAGTTGTGCTCTGTCTTATGTTAGTTTTGATTTAATGTTGGAAGGGAAGCAGGAAGTGAAATGGCATGTAAGAGGCTGTAGGAGTTCATGAAGTTTGTAAAGCAGAGTTGAGAATCTTGAGCCAGTTGAGCCATCAATGTGATTTTGTATTCTTGCTCTTCGACTCTGCAGGTGTTTGACTCGAATGTTAACAAGGACAAGTTGTTGCGCCTAAAGCTGGGGTCTGGAAAGGTCATCAAGGTAGGACTTCTGGCATTTCACTGTGATAAAACTGTTGTCTTGAGTCTTCCAATTACTGAAGACTTTGTTCAAGATTCATTCATTCTCTTTCTTATATGTTTCGTTCAATGGGAAGTGCTGTAATGGCGACTCATTCAACAAATCTGTTTCCTTCGTTTGCCTGGTACGTCTGGGTCTCCTTCATGGTAGCAGTGGGAAGTTGTCCTGTTTTGAAAGTAGGAAGCTTCCTAATCTGGAGGTGATTTAATCCATTGCTTAGAAACAGGATTGCTTGTCACCAAACAAGGAAATTCAGTCTGAATACTTTGCATTCCTCTCCACGAATGTGCCACAGATGCAGAGGGTCAAATAATTCTGCTCTGCCATCTGGAAGAAGGGCACAGGAAGGTGAAGACAACTGACAAGTAGTAGAATTGTCTAATAAAAGATAGTAGTACTGCCTAGAGTGTTTTTCCCCCCCTCTGTGAGAGGGTACAAACTGTAGTAGTTTTTGAATCCAGCTACTCTCTTATGTTTTTTGGTAAAGTCAGATTGTGAATCAGAGATACTTTTGTTCAGGTCGCTCCCATGATCTGAGTAATTCACATTGGACCTTTATAAGTTTTCCTTTGTTGAAGGTGCACTGTTTTTGTTGGTTTTTTATTGTGCATCTTGTTATTGATGTTGTCTGGCTGCAGTAGTCCTCCTATTAAGTGCCAGTGTTGATTGGACAGTTTGTGTTGCTCCGGCTTCTAAGTCTCATAGACAGCAACTGTTTTCTGTGGGCACTTTTTAAATCTAACCATAGCAATTAGGAAGTGATCTCCAAATGCCTCAGAATCCTGTTCTTTGTTTGAGTGTTGGCAGAGATTGATGCTGTATGCCCTGCAAGCTACAGACAAATGGACAGTTTCTGTATGCTGCATGCTGTTGCTTTCTCCTGTATAGCACTGTTATGACATGTAAAACTTGTCATAACTTCATGATGGAGGTTACTGTATCTGATTTCATTATGGGCATGATGGGATTTGCATCTTCATTCTTCAGCTAATGCTGCAATCTATAAAAGGCCACTGACTCGATGTAAGACGTGGTTTTAATGCTGCACACTAAAATTGAGCAAGGCTTTACAAGAAGCTCTCTGTGCTTTGGAACATTCTGTAAGTGGTGCCTGGAGCAGTCTTGATCAGTGTGTAATTAAAAGAAACTGTAATGTCAATAATCAAGCTGTTTGCTTTCTCTTCTGGTGCCTGACTACCAAAGGGCTGGGAAGAAGGAATGATGGGGATGAAGAAAGGAGGACGGCGCTATCTCATTATTCCTCCAGCCTGGGCCTATGGGACTCAGGGCGTGGCTGGCCGTGTCCCTCCAGACTCCACTTTGGTTTTTGAGGTGGAGGTTAGGCGGGTGAGTGTCGTCTCCAGGTATTTATCTTGCAGCTGCTTTGTTGTTGGATGGCACCATCTGTCTGCAGAAACCTGCTGTTTGCATGAGAACCGCAGCTCAGGAACAGTTATAAACAAAATGCCTCAGGGAGGTGCATTTCTCTTAAAACTAAAATAAAACAATCCATCTGGGCTCTTTACTAAGCCATGTCTGCTCCAGCTGTTTTGGGATCTCTTCATTGTCTTACCTGTGAGCTATTAAACTCCAAATAGTGAGGACTGACAGGTTGTAAAGACTCTGCTTCTCCACTTCCAAATGATGACATGTTCTCTTGTATGTTCCAAGTCATACATGTTCTCACTTGAAGTTGGCAAAGGAGTAGTCATCAGAAGTAAGCAAGTTGCTGAAAATCCTTTTTGAGAGCTCGGAATAATATTTTATGTATATGTTTCTTAAGGTGAAGCTAGTGAAGGAAGGCTCTGGCTCAGATGGACAGAGTGTTAGTTCAAGGGATTCTCTTGCACCTTCACCAGTACCTAATTCAGATGGCTTCTCTGCAGACTCTGTTTTATTGCCTCCATCTACAATACCTCCAAAGCCTGGGTAAGCAGAAGCATTGTTAAAACAACTTGCTGCATTTAAATGTGGTAATGCTCATAAACATCCTAGGCAGTGTTGTGCTAACACATCACTTGGCAAGTGTTCATCCTCTGTGTGCCAGTGTTGTGCCATCAGTGTGTGGGAATCACAGAATGGCCTGGGTTGAAAAGGACCACAATGCTCATCCAGTTCCAGCCCCCTGCTGTGTGCAGGGTCACCAACCACCAGCCCAGGCTGCCCAGAGCCACATCCAGCCTGGCCTTGAATGCCTCCAGGGATGGGGCATCCACAGCCTCCTTGGGCAACCTGTTCCAGTGCGTCACCACCCTCTGGGTGGAAAACTTCCTCCTAAGATCCAACCTAAACCTCCTCTGTCTCAGTTTAAAACCATTCCCCCTTGTCCTATCTCTGTCCACCCTTTTCAAGTTAAAGTGCTTGGATTTTTTGACACAATGGCTAACTTGTTAATAGATTTGGATAGAATTGTTTGTACCAGCATGTGGCCCTTAAAGGAACTGACAAAACCATCTTTCTGTAATCACCAGTTCCACAGCTGTGGAACTCCCTTATAATGATATTCTGAAATCTACAAGTAATGTTGCAAGGAATCTTCCAAAAGTGAAGTAAGGGGAAGGCAATATAAGAATTGTAAGAGAAAATTCTGTGGGGGATGTTGTACTTGACATTATTTAGAAAAGCACAAGATTAGATCCTGAATTTCATTTTGATTAACCACAGTTATGAACACGTCTGTTTGGCTTTTCAGGGAGCCAGCTGTTCGGGCCAAGTCCAACTCCATCAGTGAGCAGTTAGCAGTAAGTGCTGTTGCTTTATTGCCTAACTAATTTGAAGCCTTATGTAGGGTAGCTTGGTTGTTTTCACCTTTACATTAAGTATTGCTGAAGATCAAGCAAACATCATACAGGATACTCTCAAATATTCACCTTATTAACAACAGATTAGGGCCTTGTTTGTGAATGAGATAATAAGACTTGGGAATTGCAGTCCCAGTTCTGATTTCTGGTTCCTGCTCTTGAATGCCAATTTACTTTGCTCATGTGCGTTCTCATAAAGCTAATTGTCTTCTCATATAAATGGACAAATTTAAAATGGATAGCAAAGAGTAGGTGGGACATTCTGCATGAGATCAAGACTGTGTGTGTGTCTGAGGATAGAAGAAGCTGCTGAGTGACTTCCTTAATTTGGAAAACCCATTCTTTACAGAAAAAAAGTGTTCCACGTCACTTTTTTAATGCTGTGTTCTGTGCCAGTTTTCTATGTAATGGCAGCAGTGTGAGCCCAGAGGGAGAGTATAGAAAGTAAGACAGATGAATACAGCCATCGTTTTGTCTTGAAAGTTAGTTTTTCAGTCAGTGAAGAATTGAAAGAAGCAGGCTTATATAGGTGAGTTTTAATGGTGAGTCAGTGACTTAGGGCTTTGGCAGGGTTAGGCTTCTGTACTGTCTGAAGACATGGGGCTGAGTGGCAGAGGAGGTGTAACTGCAAATGTTTTCTTTCAGAATCCAGACGTAGCAAAGGCAAAGCTAATTTCTCGGATGGCTAAAATGGGTCAGCCCATGCTGCCCTTCCTTGCTGGGACAGCAGGTAGTCAGCTGGACTCCAGTGACTCAGAAATAGAGGTACGTTAAAGACTTACTTGAGATCTTGTTTTAGTGCTTTCTATGTGACTTGCTTAGAGTAGAGCTCATAGCAGTGGCTCTCCCTTTCTGCAGGGAATGCACATTCTGTTTCTGTGCCAAAAAAAATGTCAGTAATTCCAGTATTCCTGAGTAGTTCAAATGGATTAATTGGGTAACAGCTGGTGTCAAATAGACTTCAGTTCAAAATGTTAAGTTGCTCTTTGATGTTCTTTTTAATATGTAGAAATGTTTTTAGGATCCAAACTCAGTGAGAGGGGCAGCACAGCCAGTGGTTTCATCTTCCGTGAGATCGTCACAGCCAGCTCACGCAGTGCTGCCTACAGTGTCACCACAAGGTAATCCACTGCGAGGCTGTGTTGGGAACAGGGAAATTTCACTTTGCTGTGGGCTTCAAGTACCAGGGCTGTGAGTAGAAGATTGCTGTCAGGAACTGAAGGAGAATCTGATGAGCTCTGAGATGTACTGATCCAAAGCTCTGTAGGTAGAATTCATAAAGCATGAGACTGACGTCTTTAGAGTTTGGTTTTTTAATGATCTCGTGTACATGTTACTACTTGAGGAAAGGCAGCTGTATCACAGGATGATGTGTGAGTTGGCCTTTCACCCTGTCATTTAATGTGCTGAGACTTCTGAGATGTTTGAGATTTCTGTGGCTTGCAAAATCTGCTGGTTGAAAATGTTGGAAATGGTAGCAAAGGACATCGGCAGGCTGGCAGTTCAAGAGCAGGCCTGACTGCTCTTCCATGGTAGAGCAGTGAATGTCAGCTGAGCAGCCTTCAGAGTCCATCTGGGTAACATCTTGTGTCAGTTAATTCAAAGCACCTTTGTTTGAATGACAAAGAGTTTGTCTGAATTGAACTTGTGGTTAGAAGTGAAATTTCCATGAAAGAAATTCTTTGATCCTCCTCTCTATTCTTTGACTGCATTTGATTTTCCCAAGACTACAGACAGGCTCGTGTTAAAGTTTTAGTCTTTTCAGTGATCTTCTTTTTTGCCTTTGAAAGGTAAAATATCTCCATCAGCTTTCTGACGTGCTGGATTTCTTTGTTCCCTTTCAGTAGCTCAAGCATCTGGTTCTGCACCTCCGGTGTCTTCTGCTGCTTTAATACCTGCTACGATCCAGCCCCATTCAGTTCTGCCTGGAGGAGCACAGGGCTTTCAGGTACCAAACTCAAGCTGAGGAGGCTATTAGAACTTCTGTTTTTAATCAGAAGTCTTTGTCCTCTCTGTTGCTGGGAGCAAGAACTCCAGCAGCATATAAAGCTGACAGGCTGCTTTCTATGACTTTGGCATTCTGAGGTTTAAATAACATGCTTCTTAGTTTTTGATTAGAAAGGACTTCTTGGACTAAGGGTTAACCATCCCTTTTCAGTATCAGCTTTTGTGGTGGATAAAACAAATTTCCACATACTTGCAGGGCAGGTGAAAACTAAGGCATTTTAGATCAGGTTTTCCTTGGTCATGGTCTGTTTTCCTGGGAGAGCTCACCTACCCACATGTTTGTGGGTCACTTTTCATCCAGCAAAAGAATAATTCTCCTTTTAAAAGGCTTGCAGTGCCACTGCAGTGCAGTGACATGACCTGCCTGCCAACAAGCTTCCTGGGTGCTCAACAAACATGCTAAAATGTAGTTTTCACAGCAGATGCTGAGGACTTGGAACAAAGCCATTGTACAAACAGTTCTATGAACCATAAAGCCAAGCTTATTACTGTACACATTTTTAGTTCTTTGACCTATCTTCTGAAAGTTCTGGAAATCAAACAGTGCCCTATGTCATGTGGAAGACTGCTTATTCTTGAAGGATCCAGACTGAAAAAATGTTTGATAATGAGTAAAAACACTGAAGAAAGAAACCAATGTTGCTTTGGCTTTGGGTTTTCTTTATGTTAATTGAGGAAATTTTGGCAAGTAACTGGATTTAGAAGATGAACTCTGTTGAAAGATAGAAACTAGCCATTAAAGTGAAGTTTTCACATCAATAGTTCCAAATCACTGCAAGGATAGAAGTTGACCCTGATGTTTTGGGTTCTTCTCAAAACTTGGAAGAGGTTGTTATGTGGATTGGTTGGGTTTTTTGGACTGATAGTGTAAATTGATTGAATGAGATACTCCTAACAGATGGTTCTATATAGCTGCTTCTGATGAGCCCTGAGCAGGTTCAGAAACTGCAAGATAATTTCCTAGGAATATCCCCATGTTCAATGGGTATAACATTGCTGTACATCCAGTAAGCTGCAGGGAGCTGTTCTCATGCTGATCTTTACCTCTATGAACGTAGGGTAATGTACATTTGATTAAGCTTCAGTGAAGAAGGTGACTTACTGAACTGTAGTAACTCAAACTCATATATCTAAGCCTTTAAAGAAATGCCTGTGCTGTTTTTCCTAAAGCAAAAGCTGTTGTTTGTGTTTCTTTGACTTTCTACTATCTGCTTTTGTTTTCATTCTTTTCAAATATAATCTTTGTTTTGGGGTCTAAAAAGTAGTCATGACAACTATTTTAGTATGAGGGGAGAAAGTATCTAACCTTTTGGTTTTGTTCTGCAAGCCGTATCCAGGCGTGCCATTTGCTTATCCCCAAGCTGCTACATCTGCTTCTCAGCTCCAGCCTGTAGGACAGATGTATCCTGCACCTTACCAAGGTATGTTTCAGAAGTACATGCTTTATGGCAGCTTTCAATACCTGAGCGAGCTGTTTATAGCTGTGGTCTTGGGTGGTGGTGGTAACATACACACATTTACCCTGACTGTAATGTTGTGCTGTTTAAATGTTCTTGTTGTTAATTGAGGGGTAAATGTTTCCCAGTAAATATACATCTTTCTTTCTTTGCTTAAGGAGTGCAAAAGGGGAGGAAATCTGTAGGTGTATTCCAAAGGTTATGTATTATGAAAGGCATCTTGCAGCTGATACTTCCAGTTGTGAATATAACTAAATAAAAATAGCAACTATCTTATTGCAAGTATTTCTTAAGCTAGTGAAGCAGTTTTAACAGCTCTCCTATCAGCTAGAAGAGTATAAGTATGTATAGGAGCCTATTCTGAGAGGGAGGAGGTAGCTCAAAAATGGAGTGCAACCTAAGAATAGCAAATAGCATTTAAAAACATAAAAAACCAGAACGTTTGGGTAATCCCTGTTGTAGATTTTGTGTGGATCTGAGTATAGCTGAGCCTTTCTTGGAACATGGTTCTTCAGAACAGGCTCAGAAGCCAACTTCTGTTCCTGCTGTTTGATCAAACCATTCTGTGTGCTGCTCTAGTGTTCAGAGGGGATCTCTCCTGTTTACCTAACTGCTCTCAGGCAGCTCAAGAATTTCATGTAGTCATAAGCCTGCATAGTCACTTTATTTGGAAAATACGTACACTATTTCTGAAAATATCTCAGAAAAGTGTAGGTAGGATGTTTATTATGTTGGGTGAGGGGGCTGAGGGTGAGGAAGGAAGTCTTGAGAGGAGGGAGGAAGGAGGAGGTGTGAGGGTGGGAGTGGAAAAAAGAGAGTGGCCATCCTCTCTAGCAGGCTGCAAACTGGTAAGCATTGCTTTTAGTATGTCTGTGTGCAGACCTTTGCCCTTGTGACTGTAGAACTCTCTCCTTTCCATTCAAGCACCCGGGGATGTTACTTCCTTTTTGATGACAGAAGTTCGGCAGCACAACACCGAAATCCGACTGGCTGTTAGCAAAGTAGTAGATAAAATGGATCATCTGGCTGCCAAGGTAATGTGTGACGTAGGCAGGACTGATAACGAGGTTACTACTGTTTGCTCTCCAAATATAGCCTGGGGAGATGGCTCCTTGTAAATACCTGCATTACGTTTGTGAGCAGTATCCTAACTTAATGGGAATTCCAGTCTTGTCAGACCTTGAAATGGTAGCAGTTTGGCTACTATGGAAAAAGCTTTGGGGGAGGTGTTTACTTCCTTAAATCTAGCCTAAAGCACTGTGTTTGGAGTGCTTCCCTGCACTTCAGCAGCTGTCACAGGTTTTGTAGCCCTAGAGCTGCTCAGACAGAAGTGGGATGGTTCTGTGAAACGGCAGGTGGTCGACACTTACCTACATCCGTGAGTTCATTTCATCTGCTTGTTTCTACAGGTGGAGGAGCTGAAGAAACAAAACACTGGGAACAGCTCGCTGCTGCCTGGTATCTCATCTGTTACTATGGAAGCCTCTATGATCATGAGCAACATCCAGAGGATAATCCAGGTGATCACAGCCAGCCTTACTGGACTATTTCCATAAGGAACTGCAACCCACTGTGTTATTTCTAATGAAGATAGCTTTACTGGCTTGGCCTAAACGTGCATCCGTCCATGTGCTCTATTTCTGTGTGGCCAAAACCAGCTGGCTAGGGAAAAGGATACGATCTACAGCCATTTCTGTCCCCATCACGCCCCTGTGTGCACACCTATTTTTCTGTGCACCCTTCAATTTTATCTTCTGGGACTTTGCAAGCTGGAGTTGATATACTTGTATTCAGTAGTCCTTGACAGAGAACTCAAGTGAAAGAAACTTAGTTTCATTTTGAACTGGTATGGACTTAATCCACAACAGCTTGCAGAAGGAAGGTTTGCAGAGGAAATACCATATTGTGCGAACCACCTACTCATAGCTACTTAATTTTATGCTCTGTAGTTTTTCTAGGCAGCAGCTTTACTATCTCTTTACCCGGGGGTGAAAGAAAATCAGCCAGATGTAATATTCTGAAGTACAACCATTGTCCTGTTCCAGGATTCTTGCTGAATTTAGCATGGTGCCTTCTTTGATGGCTTGTGATTCACCACAGGAGGTGATACACCTCACTGCTATACATCATCTGTGTAGAGCAAATACTTAAACTTCCTTGCAGCAGTAGCTGAGTAGGGTGAATATTCATGCTGAGCTGTTCCTTAGGAGAACGAGAGGCTGAAGCAAGAGATATTTGAGAAGAGCAGTCGAATTGAGGAGCAGAATGAAAAGATCAGCGAGCTGATAGAGCGGAATCAGAGGTAAGGAGTGGAAGGTATACAGTGTCTGCACCTGCAAAGAGCTTCTATCTTACATTTGCTTAGATGTAACTAGGAGGTGTCCTATCTCTTGAGTGAAGTTCTGATTTATTTAATATTTTTTGTACTAAAATATTGGTGTTTTTAATCCCCTTCTGTCTTCACAGGGCATATCTCCAAAGTCAGTAGACATGAATATGTAAAAGGGAAAGATCTCATGCTGCTTTCTTTGAGCTTCTGGGGGTTATTTTGCTTTTGCCAGCCTTTTAGTAAAGTGGAAGAAGTCATACAGGAGGTGGTGTTCCTAGTTCCAGTGAGTTCCAGTGTTGTGTTCCATTAAGTTTACGAAGGGAAATAAATTAGTCAAGGAAATAGCAGAAACCAGTGGTTACCAGGCTATCAAAAGCCTTGACTGTGTGGTAGGAGTTGTGAACTGGTGGCAGAGAGGTAAAGCACAGATCTGAACTGATGTAGTCTGTGCTGAAGGCCGGGAGCTCCCATCCCTCCCTGTGGAGGTAAGGCACTTCTTAGTGCAGGACATGATGCAGAATTGTCTGAGACTTCTCATTCATGAAAGCTGATTTGAAATCCTTTGTCCATCTCTTCACTTCTTGCTCCGTTTGTGTATTTATATGAATGCTTGTGCCATCTTCCCCTGTTCACAGGTATGTCGAACAAAGTAACTTGTTAATGGAGCAGAGGAACCACTCACTGCAAACAACAAACGAAAACACACAGGCAAGAGTGTTGCATGCAGAACAGGAGAAGGTAAAACCATGCTGACAGCGTTGCAGGATCATAGGCTTATGGCTCCAGCCAGAACAGCTTAAGTCAGATCTCATGCAGGACAACTGTAGTTTTCAGTGTTTTGGAAGCAGTTTTGGAAAAGAAAAGTGAATGTTTTCATGGCTTTCAAGATAAAAGCAGCACAGTTCATAAATTCACACTGCTATGCTGTCACAGCTTGAATACTCATTGTTTAACAGGGAAGGATCTCACTGTTACCTTAACATGTATTTATGAAGTTATAATGTGGCTCACAGGGCCCGGTCTGGCTGCAAATGCACATAGTTGTGCTGACAGTTTCAAAAGAGCTTTTTCTTTTTAATTGGCATAAAGATTGAGTATAGCTGTAAGGAAAACGATTTCCTGCTAGAGCTTCTGCATTGTTTGTGCTTGGTTTGCTTTTTTTAACACCTCTTTTTTTAATAGCAATCAAGAGAGTTGTTTCTAGGGTAATGTGTTGTGCCTTTATGAAAGGGACTACTGGAAGATAGCTCTCAAGCCAGTTAAATGCACTTATGCATGGCTTTTATACTGTGACGTGCACTCATGACAGTCTAACCCTGGTAGGGCAGTTTTGAGATCTCTTACTGCATGGTGTCTTCTATGCTTTCTCAAGCACTGTCAGCTTAAATTACAGCACTCTCTCTTGCACCATTCTCCCCAGCTAAGTTATGTATCTCTGCAGTCCAGATGTGGTAAGGTGAATGCTTGCTCTGCATGAGTACCATGAACTGGTGCACCAAAATTTGATGGAAGTAGCTGCTCTCTAAAGTATGCTAACAAGTGTTTCTGCAGGGTAAAAAATAAAGTAATGTAGCTGATACATGTGTGTTGGTATTAGCAGATGAAGGAGGGATGTATTTTTCCACTGAGAGTTCAGACTGCATACCTGTAACTGGAATTGTAAGAGAATCTAACCAGGAATGGAGATGATACGATACATTCCTTTCTGTCAGTGAGCACAGCATCCTGCTTGCATGGGGGGGGAGCATCTTCTGGAAGTACAAGAGATAAAAGGAAGTTTTCAGGCATCATCTGCAGTAGGACTCCACTTGACTGAGCAGTCACTGCCTGGATGGTAACACTTACATAAACAGGCTTCAGGCTAGACCAGATAAGCCATGGCTGGCACCAGAGAAGCTTTTCCCTAGTTTTGATAGAGGACTGACTACAATCTGAAGCCTGCCATTCCTTCCTCTTCCTTTTGTCTAATCTGCTGTTTCCCTTTATAGCTTTGGTAAGAGAACCAGGGAAGAGAACTTTAAAACTGTTTTATCTGCTCTTAAAAACTGAGGTTTGTCCTTTGTTTCATGATAGAGACCAGGAATCTGTAGGCAGGATCCCTGAGAAGAGATGTTAGTAACTTGCTGCTTTGGGGTTTATGGATTTTGGGCCCTGGCAGAGCACATCACAGCTTTCAATTAAGGCTGGTGTTTCATGACATTTATAGTGCCTGCACACTCCTCAGGGCAGTGAAATGGTAGGTATGTGTAGGACCTGGTGATGACCAGCCTGATACCTGCTCCACTCTAATTCATGTGGCATGCAGTGTATCTGTGTGAGGATCCCTTCAGGTTCTTTTAATTCACTTTTCTACTTCTTCCATCTGAGCTTTTACAGTTCTTGAATAATTTAAATGCTTCTCTGGCATATCTCAGGCTCCAGTAATAAAGCACTAGCTGTTCTGCTGATGATGAATGCCTCTGCCTTTCAAGCTGTGTTCTTAACTCTCCCTGTTTCCTGTCACTGCTTTTTCTTCCTAGCACATGCTGCCAGTGGATCGGGGCTGGGACCAGGTGAGGCAGTGTGTCTGCTGACTGTGTAGATGACAGATAATTGTGCCCTAGGTGGTTCTAGCCCAGCTTCCTCTCGAAGGTAGCTGGGAGTTGGTTGACATGAAAAGAACTACCTCAGATCTTGAATTAGCACAGATCTTCCACTTGGAAAGGGGCTTTATAACTGACAGCAGTGTAGCTGCTGCCTGCCTCCTTCTTGGGGAGGCCTTTCAACAGACATTGCTGCTCATTTCATCTCCCTCACAGGAGAAATAGCTGTGCTCATAAAATTGTAAGATCAGGTTTGGATCATGTGAGGTTCTTGGTACCTGGAGGCTGGAGCTGAGCTAGTACAGGCATGAAACTCGCACTGTGGAGTCTTCAGTCCAATAACGGGCTTAGGATTTCCTTTTTACTTTCCTTAAGGGCACACAAAGATAACAGGAAGCATTAAAATAAAACCCCATGGTATGTCTAAAGGTTATTTTCAGCATGCTAGGAGTCTGTATCCTGATCAGTAACGAGATGGTTATGGAAGCATAAGAAGAAAACGGATCTGGTTTTAGTCAGTCTCTATCAACATGGTTCTTAATGGTGTAGAATCCCAGCCCTCAAGGTCAGCATGGATCATCCTTGCCATGACTGGAAAGATTTTGCACACAGCTCTTCTCTGCCAGAAGGTGTTGGTCACAGTCCTTATTTCCTTCATGGAGATAACCCTGGGAGGAGCTTCGGAAGGATTTACCACTTACAGCAGCGTGAGAGCCTGCTAGGAGTCCAAATGCAAGCAGAGATGTTCAAGCTGTTCAGGTGTTCCTTGCAGCAAGTGAGATTTTCTGATGGCTGTAGGTCTGCCTCTGCAGATGGTCCTCTAAATCTTGTGACTTATGCAACAAGATTGGCAACTCTCCTTTGTGTCTTTGTCTTGGTGACTTGAGCCTCTCCAAATGCGTTGCTTACAAGCTGTCTAACAAGCTGTCTCAGAACCAGGTTTTATGCAAGTTGCTGGCTTTGAGCAATGCTAAATCTAAACAGGTTCACAAATTACTCAGAGAACCATGCTCCAAAATGGCAGCCCTAGCCATGCAGCTACCTCAAGGTGACTATGCACCACATGCTTGTGAGGGGTTGTGCTTATTTTGCTACAATAAGCCTATGTTATGTGTGGTTTTTCAGTGATTTGTAAGCTTATTGAGAATAATTAGGTCTTAGAGTGCAGGCTTTAACTTGAGTAGATAGCTGCATAGCATGAAAGCTCAGTACCAGTGCTGATAGCTCTGTTCAAGTCTTAAAAATGTGTTCAAACTCTTTAGGGGAAAAAAAGCTGGCTGAGTTAAGCAATATAATGAGGTTGCTGGTGGCCTTGTGCACCTTTGCAGTCGGTGTGGAGACAGTAACACGGCACAAGGTGATTAGTACCTCTTCAGTCAGGGGGTGCCTGCTGGGTGCTGGATCCCTGACAAGGCCTCCACAGCCTTGTTGTTCTCCCTGTGAGCGCAGTTCTGGCACCTCTTCCATTCGCGTATCCTGCAATTTCTTTTCTCCCCCCTTTTCCCTGCTGTTTTGTGCCACAGGCCAAAGTTGCAGAGGAGCTGGCATCTGCCACAGCACAGGTGTCCCAGCTGCAGCTGGAGCTGACTGCACACCAGAAGAAGGAAATGGATCTGCGGAAGCAGCTCTCTGCTGCCCTGCAGGAGGCAGAGCGACACGAGACGCAGCTCAACAAAATGCAGGCACAGTTAGCAGGTGAAACTTGGCTTGTTCCACGAGAGCTCCTTTATGTCGTTCATTTTCCTCTTCTGTAAGTCATAAGCTTTTCCTTTGTTCTGGGGTATATATTCCTGCTTTCCTTAGGATCAGTCACAGGGCTATCAAAGGACAGAGACATGCCGAATGTCTGAAGGCACGTGCATCCTTGCCACCACTAATAGGACAGTGGGCTGAACTGATGAGCAAAGTCACTCTGTCACAAGGGTGCCTTCTGTAGAAGCAGACTCTTGGCCTTACTGTCTGGCACGCTCTAGAGGATCTAGACTTCCTCTTGATTAAGAAGTTTAGATCAAGGCTGAGGTTTTAAGCACTCCCACTTCACAGAAGTGGCTTTTGATACATTCGTGTTCCTATTGCAGATGCAAACCATGTCTGTTAGTTGTGCAAAAAGCACTGCTCCTTTGTCAGCCTTTAATTTGAATTCTGTAGTGCTGAAACCCACGGTAAAATGTATTTCTGTAGAGCTCCAAGAGGCCTCTGAGGACACCCAAACTAGATTCAAAGCTGAGAAGCAGAGCCGTAAACACTTGGACATGAAGATTTCAGCATTGGAAGAAGAACTAACAGACCTAAAAGTAGAAAAGGAGACTCTTGAAAAGGTATGTTTGGTGCTAGCACTGCAGAGAGATGCAGGATTTCAGCTGTTTGCTAGAAATTTGCCTCAATGACGTTGCTTGTAAGCATGCAGATTAGGTGAATCTTGACTCATCTGCAGGCAAGAATCCCCATGCTGGTGGATCTCTTGTGCTTATGTGATTTATTATTTTCCAGTCGTAGTACTATGCTAACCTTCCTGCCTATTAGATAAATCTCAACTTTGTTTTGAAATAAGATCATCTCCTCAAGTAAGCTCTTCTAGCAAGAAGGAAAAGAAGCTGCTTTGGTGCGGTCTGGCCTGTGCTTGCATTCTGTTCTGTACTGCAGAATCTTGCTGAGAGGAAGAAGAAATCCCTCTCAGAGAGAGCTCAAGCAGAGGAAGAGATGGAAGAAATACGCAGGTCATACCAGCAGGAACTGGACAAACTTCGACAGCTGCTGAAAAAGGCAAGGACTTCAACTGACCAGGCAGCAGCAGAGCAGGTGAGGAGCTGTGGGAGCTTCTCCAGCTGGTGTCTAGAAAACTTGTAGTGACCCACAGGTAGGAAATAGTCATTAAAAACTGTTTGGGTCACAAAAGAATGAAAACATCAGCCGCTTGCTCGTAGGGTTAATTTTAACACAGGGTTCACTTTGTCTTTCTAAGATATCTGCTGGTGTCTGTCACTGCTTTGTGACTCCAAGGTTTGTACTCCAGAGTTTTGATGCAGACTGGCATGCAGCATCACATTTAGACTGTCTTAAAGGTGTGAGAGAGGCATTGCCTTGAACTTATCTACCTTTCTACTGGAGAATATGTGGCTGCTGATGAGTGAACACCTGCGTAGAAAAATGCCAGGAGATCTGAAGTCTGGGCCGACTTGTGGGGTTGTGGTTGGAACTGAACTCTGAGGTGTGGGCAGGAGCTGATGATGGCTGCCATCCGCACGTAGGTAGTCCAGCCTAGGGCAGGTGAAGCTGCTTTCCTACCATTTGTCTGGGCCCCGAGCTTTCAGCAAGTTTCAGATCACACAGATTCAGATCAAGTGCATGTTTGTTTCTAATGATCTCTCTTACATGGTGGGCAGCTGTCACTCATCCAGGCAGAGCTGGAATCCCAGTGGGAAGCCAAATGTGAACGGACTCTGGCCTCTGCCAAGGAGCAGCATGTTAGGCAGTACCAGGAGGTGTGTGAGCAGAGAGACTCCCTGCAGCAGCAGGTGTCCCAGCTGGAAGAGAAGGTAAAATCATAGAATCATAGAATCACTAAGGTTGGAAAAGACCCACAGGATCACCCAGTCCAACCATTCACCCATCACCAATGGCTCTCGCTAAACCATGTCCCTCAACACAACATCCAAATGTTCCTTGAACATCTCCAGGGTCGGTGACTCCACCACCTCTCTCAGCCCATTGCAGTGCCTGACCACCCTTTCAGAGCAGTAGTATTTCCTAACGTCCAGCCTGAACCTTCCCTGGCTCAGCTTGAAGCCATTCCCTCTAGTCCTATCACTGTCACACGAGAGAAGAGGCCGACCCCCAGCTCACTGCAACCTCCCTTCAGGTAGTTATAGAGAGCAATGAGGTCTCCCCTGAGCCTCCTCTTCTCCAGACTGAACAATCCCAGCTCCCTCAGCCGCTCTTCATAAGCCCTGTGCTCCAGACCCCTCACCAACTTTGTTGCCCTTCTCTGGACACGCTGCAGGGCCTTGATGTCTTTCTTACAGCGAGGGGCCCAAAACTGGACACAGCACTCGAGGTGCGGCCTCACCAGTGCTGAGTACAGGGGGACAATTACTGCCCTGCTCCTGCTGGTCACACTATTTCTGATACAAGCCAGGATGCCATTGGCCTTCTTGGCCACCTGGGCACACTGCTGGCTCATGTTCAGTCTAGCATCAATCAACACCCCCAGGTCCATTTCCTCTACAAGGAAAGGAACAAAGGGCTGTTCCTCATTGCTGAAATAGAAGTCCAAATCAATGACTGTAACCAAGGCCCCTGCTCCCTGATTGTGGTTTGACTGTTAACCTCTTGGCTGTCTGAGGAATTCGACCTAGTCTGCAAGATGTTGTGTGCATCTCTTACACTGGCTTAGTGGGCTAATGAGCTTGCTGTTGCGGCTTCTGAGTGAGCTAGAGCCAAAATGATGTCAGCATTGATAGGCTAAAGCAACAGCCACAATCTCTATACAGTTCTATCTCAGTGACTGTTTTTGAGCAGAAATAGTTTTGAGCTGGATGACACTGAGAAGGGCTGTAAACTGATGGTCCTTGTCTTTCAGCTTGTAGCTCTGAAACAGTTGAAAAAAGCAGAGGAACAAAAATTGTCTGAGCTTCAGCAACATTTGGAACAACTGGAGCCTATCAAGGAGAAGGTAAGGAGGATAACATAGCAGCTGAATACAAACTGGGGTGCAGTAATGGTTAGCCTGAGGCCGAGAGGGAAGGAAGAATCATGTTGCTTCCAGCAAAGCAGAACAGGCTCAGTGATGAGGCCTGGTCCTTGCCTTGCTTGTCAATTGGCAATTTGCCCTTCACTTAAAAACATAAAAAACAGCACTGCAAACTTAGTTCCACAAATAGCACTACAATTGTTGTAACCTTGAGTTTCTCTTTGGCAGTATGCAGCCTTGCAGTCTGAAACAGTGATACTGAAGGCTCACTACGAAGATCGTATCCAAAAGCTGGAGAAGAATCAGGACAGATCTGCACCTGTGAACTTCACAGAAGAAGTGAGCTTGAATAGCCAGTATTGCTCCTCACCATTTTCCTTTGGATTTATTTTCTCTATGAAGGCAGTATGGTTTTGGTAACAGGGCCTGTTGAGGAACAAAGGAAGCTTAGACTTAAAACTTGAAAACATAGCAGTGTGTCTGCCTTGGGTTTGTGCAGCCTGCCTCGGTTTTGGAGGAATGGGTTTGGTGTTTATAACAGTTCTGAATTAAAATGACATATGTATTCTACTTTGTTATCACAATTCCTGATTTGAAGAGCAGTAAGTTGAGTCAGCATGTGTTTGTTTGGCTTTATTGCTCCTTTGCCCAGGGGAGTACCTTATCTTTTGTCCTGTGCTTCAGATGTTGGTGAATTGTCTGCTTCCTGTCTTGCTCTTTTCCAGGTAAAGAAGATAATGAATGGGGTATTTCAGTCTCTTCGGGGTGAATTTGAGCTGGAGGAGACATACAGTGGCAGGATGGTTCTAGGTGTTGTCATGAACACTATCAAGGTACAGTAGCAATAAGAGATAGAAAGTAATAAGTGTGCGAGGTTAAGGCTTGTGCTGAAACAAAGTGTAGGGAGTGTGAAATAACTGTGAGGCAGAAATGTACTGTGGGCAGCAAAGCAGCCTAGTAGTGGGACAACGGAGAGCTGTGATGGTTTGTTTAGTATGTAACCTACATTCTCTCTATTTCTTAGACTGTAACACTGCAGCTACTCAGCAAGCAGCAGGAGAGAGCAGAGCATCACAGTAAAGAGGAGGAGGAATCTGGAATGGGGAGGCCAGAGGGATCACCTGGAGCAAAGACAGACCAGGAAGAGCTCGTGCAGCACAGCTCTGCCCGGGGTGCTGCGTGCTCTGCTGTGTGCTCTGCTGATCCCAGCAAAGGGAGCACAGGCTCCACGTTGTCTGGCCACGAAGGTGAATCTGCACCTCCTGCTGCTGAGGCCAGAATGCCTGAGGAGGAGCAGGCACCACGGAGCAGTGGAGTGCTGGAGGAGGAGGAGGTCCAGCAGGAATCTCTCTCTTCTGGAGCTGAGCGCTGCTTGGATGCTGATAAGGGGCCTGAGCTTGCAGAACAGGCCGTTCCCAAGGTGGATGAGGATTTTGTCCTGACTGAGCAAAAGCAGGAGAGCAGCCCCATAAAGAACGCAGAGACTGAACGCAGTCCCTTCGGAGTGTCTTCGCAGGCAGAAGTTGCAGATCCTTCTTTTCTAGAAACCAAGCCAGAAGAAGTGGATGTGGCTGTGCTGGCAGACAAAGCAGCGGCAGAGCAGGAGGCAGAGGAGCCTGTGGGAGGCTTAGAGCCCCCTCCCTTAAGTAGTGAGGGAGAAAACTGCACAGACCCATCAGATGGAGCTGGTTCCGACCAGGAGCCTGCTTCAGTATCCAACACAGGAGAGAACAGCTCACCTACCATCAGAGAAGTCCCACAGCAGCAGGAGCTGGGCTCCAGCCCCAGCCAAAAGGGTTCCAGGTAAGGTGTAAGTGCAGGGGTAGCTGCAGTCCCATCTTCCTGCTGATGGGCTGGCACAGCAGCACGCACCAGCGGCTGGTACAGCTGTGCTACAGCACAGGACAACACGTGTAGGGTTGAGGAGCCATCTGGTGCTGGTCTTGGATGCACAGACAGCCTCTGGCACAGTTCAAGTTGTCCAGGGCACGCTGCTGGGAGGCAGGCGCTCAGATCTGGGTGGAGGTGGTGGTGGTGTCTGCTGTGAATGGTTCCCAGCTGAGCCTGGAGAGGAGTGTACAGCTCCTCTGGGATCTGTTACTGGTGGCTGCCAGGTCCCACCACTGAACTGTCCTGCACTGATGAGTGCTCTGTGCCTTAAAACACAAAGCAGAGTTGGTCTGGGTGGTGACGCTTTGATATCATTCTTAATAAAATACACAAAAGGAAACCAAGAGCCCATACATTCTTAAAGAACTGCTTGTTCTTTATCTTCCAGCCTCTTTGAGGACGATGACTTCTTCAAAGCAGCATCTCTTAAATCACCAAAGCCTCGAGTTCCCTCTGAAGAGGAGGATGAGGAGGAAGTGGTGCGTGTTTCTTTCTACTCCCACTGAGCTTACTCAGGTGTTAACCTGCAGTTTATCTGGGGGGCTGACCGGCCTCTGCTGGCTGAGCTTGGAGCTTCCCGGACGTTCTCTGTATAAATTCAGCTTCTGGGTTTGCTTCTCACTGCACTTGGAGGTGTTGCACAGGCTGAGGTGGTGACAACAAACTCCTGCTTGGATGGCGTTAGGAAAAGGTCACGGGTTAAATGAAGGGGGTTTGTTTTCCTACTCCCTCCTCTCTCTTCAGCTGTAAGCATCTCTCCTGGAAGATTAAGCCCTCCTATGATAAACATAAACAAGAAGCATCATTATTGAGGGTTGTTATCGTCTCCTAAGAGCTGATGGAGGTTTCCAAGCCAGAGCTGTGTGGCAGTTTTGAATACTGGGAAGCTGGTAAGGCTGACAGGTTTCTGCTTTGATTTCCAGAGCATGAAGGGTCGCCCCCCTCCAGCTCCACTCTTCGGTGATGATGACGACGACGACAATCTGGACTGGCTGGGATGAAGAGCTGCCTGCTGAGCCTGAGGGCTCGGCCACTCCCTGCGCACTTAGCACTTAACGAGCTGCATCTGTGGGACAGCTGTGAACAACCAGGGACTCCTCAGGCTCTTCTACCACAGACTGACAGGGCCTGAGAGCAGGAGTCTCCTTTGCACTCTTGGGCACTCAGACCCATCGTTCTGACCTGACAGACATGCACAGAGGTTGGGATGAGCTGAAGGAACCGACCGGTCTCACTGCATGCTTGTATTGCTGTCCTATTTCTGTGAGCCATTGATTGATTAATCTGAAACTTTATGCAAATTTGAACTACTTAAAGTGCTTCAGAAGAACAAGTCTGGCAGGACCCTGCAGTAGGTAACTACTTATAAAAGTCAGACTGAAAGTCCTTCCCCAGTGAAGATCTCTTGGGAATGATTCTGTCTGCTGCAGCCAGCCCAGCCTCTCTCCTGTGCCTTTTTCCCTGTTGCTGCGATGAACAGCACGAGTGAATGGAGTGGCTGGGTGTGCTGTTATGCAGCCTCAGCTGGGCTCTGCTGGGAGCCAGGGTTCAGCTGCTCAGCCTGAGGGGGGTGAGGGAGGAGGGCGATGAGGAGAGGCAGCTGTGCAGACTGGTTGGATTTCTCGTGGCACTTCTCTTTCTCACTGCACTTAAAGCAACTTAGAAGTAGGAGCAGTATGTAGTGTTGTTAAAACAAGCATACCCCTGTTCCATTACTAGGATGGAAGTTACTAGGATAGTCCCACCAGTGGTTAGCTTCCACTGAATTTGGCCTGTGCCATCTTGCCGGGGGGAAAAGAAGTGTCTGTGTGCAGCCATCTGTCAGCTGCCTGCCCCTGTCCAGCGCTGTTTGGCAAATGGCCAAATGCAGCTGAAACTGGGGAGGAGACCGAAGTCTGTGGGGCAGCCAAGTGGCTGCTGGGGCTGCGCTGCTGTCACAGGTTGAGCGTGGCTGGGGTTTCCTAACAGCTGCTCCAGAAATCAAAGACCTGAATGATATCTCGGTGCTGAAGGTTGGTGGTGTGTGGAAGCCCTGCCCTCGTGTGGGTCTGAGTGCACAAGCCCTGCTGTAGCTCTGGCCTCCCCCCTGCAGCAGCGCCCTGTGCAGGTTGCAACTAACACATTCCACTTCTTGTTTCCTGTTACAGGTAGCCTGAAGGACTTGCATTTCATTTCTTGATAAATAAAGTGCAATTAAACCTGTATTTTCTGCTTGTGCTGGTTTTATTGTAGTCTAGTTGCGTGCACTTAAGAACTGAGCTACCTCTTACTCCAATTAGGAAAGAAATGGCCTAGAAATGCTTCTAGGAGGACATGATGGGATGCGTCCGGGGGAAGGCGAAGATCCCCACCCTGTGCCACTGCTCTCAGTGCCCAGCCCCTGTGCTGGCTGCTGGGAGAGGGATGGCACCTTGTGCTCCTGCCCCCTTTGCTGCAAACTCTGCCTCAGCTGCGTGGAAGAACGACTGGAGACAGCTCTGGACCAACGTGCATTTTTAATGTCTCTCCCGGCTGCCCTTCCCCAGCTGCCAGTCCCTGTGTGTGCAGCCAGAGTGGGGGCTGTGGTTCATCTCTGAGCACCACAGGGAGGAAGCACAGAAAGTTGCTTTTTAACAGCATTTCACCAGCAGAGAAACAGCACCGACCCTTCCCATCCCATCTTGTGTGGTCCTCACAGCCAGCTGGGATGGGTGATGCCCATCTCTGACCCCTGAAGCGCACCAAGGTACAGCAGATCCCTGTGGATCGCCCTCAGCACGCTGCGGGGCGGGCACAGCCGCAGCCCCTGCTGCCCACAGCCCTTCTCCTGGATGCCAGGTGGGGGTGCAGCCCAAGGAGTGTTCCAGGGCGTTGTGGCTGCTGCTGCTGGGATGGCTGGAGGCTCCGGGAGAGTCATAAACACAGCGTGAGCACAGCCGAGTCCCAGGGGGTAAAGGAAAGCACTGAAATCTGTTAATTTTTATTAAGTCTGATGCCCTGGGGCCCACGTTGGTGCCGCACGGCCACGGCTGAGCGCGCTGCAGCTCCCACACCGCGGGGCTGATCCTGTGGGAATTGGAGCCCCCGTGCTCTCCCCACCTCACCGGGATCCGATGCGCGCGCCGAGGCTGAGCCCGAACTCCTGACCCAGCTGGGGGTCCGTGCTGGCTGCCTGGAGGCAAGCCAGGCCCCGGCTGGGGACGGTGGAGGCCGCAGTGCTGGCCCTGAGCCCTGTGTCGCTACTTGAGGAAGACGAGCAGGAAGAAGGTGGCGACGATGAGGACGAGGATGCCGGCGGCGAAGCCGAGGCGCAGGTTCTCCACGGAGGTGAGGGGCGGCTGTGAGTCCAGCAGCAGCCCCCTGCCCGGCAGCCCCAGCACGAAGGCTCCCGGTGCCTCGGGGCCGCGGCGGAGGCTGCAGGGGGCCACCATGCTGCTCACCGTAAAGATGGGAGCGTGGGCCACGCACGCCACCTCCATGGCCACGGAGTGCCCGGAGGCCCGACGGACACCTCTGCCTTCATTCTCTTCCTCCTCCTCCCCGGCTGTGAGCTGGGCGCGGTGTGGGGTCCCCGGGATTGGCGTCATCCCACGGCCGCCTGGGGCCATCTCGGGCACCAGCGTCACCATCCTGCAGAAGGGGCAGCTGATGAAGGCAACAGTGGCAGCGCGGCACACCAGCTTGCGCAGGCAGTTCTGGCAGAGGGAGTGGCTGCAGGGCAGCTGTTGGGGTGCCCGGCCGCCCCTGACGCCCCGGTACGCCTCATAGCAGATCCCACACTCCCCGCCGGTCTCCGGCCCCGCCGCCATGCCGCTCACACGCAGCGCCACGCGGCTGCTCGCGCTTTTGAGGGCCGGAGGCAGGTGGAGGCCGTGCCCTGGAAGGCGGAGGCTGAACTTCAGCCCGGCCCCGGGGTGCCCGGCGGCGCTGGTCCGGCTCCTCCTCCGCTGCCCGGGGCTGCCGTGGCGCTCCGGGTGCCCCAGAGTGGCCCCGAAAGCGGGAGACAGAGCCAACACTCCCACCTGTGGTGTAATGGATGGATGACCAACCCCAGTGCATGACCACGTGATACGTTATCTGCCCAAGGTCCGTGAAACAAAATGCTTTTTTCCTTCTTTTCCTTTACAGAGCCACAATATTTGAAGTATTTCCTCAGCGCAACGTGTTGGTCTTGTCATTGTGCTTTACAATGAGCTCACCGAGCCCCGTGCGCCCAGCCCAGAGGCTGTCAGTGCTCAGCATCACATCATCATCTCTGACCTGGGGCGCGTCGGTCACAGCGCCAGGCGCTGCCCCGGCTGCCGCTGCGTCCCCCCGTGCAGCTGAGCAGGGCTGGCCCTGGGGATGAGGGGCAGCCCGGCCCTGCCCGCTCCTCCTGCCCCGGGCTTTCCTGGCACAGTGCGTTATGGGCAGGCAGCGGACCTTGCCCGAGGGCTTGTCACTCATTACCACCACCTTGGGAACACCGGAGTCAGCCGGCAGCCGCTGGCACCTCAATCAGAGCAGCTGTGATACAGTCCGCCCTGCGGGGCCCTGGCAACACGAGAGCAGCACTGTGAGCTGCCAGCCTTCCTGCCGCCCCGCTGAGCTGCAGCCCAACCAGCTGGCACCCCACTGATCTCCACCCCCACGAGATGCAGAGCACCTGCATGCCCTGCCAGGTGAGGGGGACGCGAGGCTGAGCCCCTCTGCGCTGTGTCCTAAAGGCTCTGGAAGGGTTCCCTGCAGCCACAGCTCCATGCAAACAGAGGCGCAGCCCCTCTGTGCCCCAGACACAGCGAGCCATCAGGGCTCTCACACCGCTGCTCTTTCCCGGCAGCGCCCGGCCCCGTGCCAGCCCCAGCCCCAGGCTGCGGCGCTGCATGGATGCTCTGCCCGGGCACAGCAAACAGAACACGAGGTCCCTGCAGAGGTCTCCAGCTGCCTGGAACTCATCAGTGCTGCGTCAAAACCCTCCAATTCTTCCGTGTCTTTATCTGGGCCAGGAGGCGCTACTGGGACAGCCAGGCATGGGGCAATAAAAAGGGATCAAATAACCAGCAGGAACCAGCTGTCTTTAATAGCTTCTCCTGGGGGAAAGGGCTGCAGTGGGACCAGACTTATCTCTGTGTTTTATACTTGAGGTCAAGAGACTAAAAGCCCCACTGGGATCGTTACTTATTAATGACAATGGGGAACAACCCAGATGTCAACACACGTACACAAGGCAGAGCTGGCACTCCTGATGATGAATGTCTTCTGGCCAGAGCTGTCCCTCGAGTGCTGGGTCTGAGACTGCTGCAGATGCTGCTCTTCAGTGGGAGTGAGAATGAGGGACAGGGAGCACCTCACTCTGCCCTGCCTCCTGCTGCAGCACCCCAGCCACACTGCCACTGATTGAAAGAGCAGAAGCCCTGCACCTATGGCAACAACACATGAGCAAGGCACTCTCAGCCACTCTAACAGGTCCCTGGCCAAGTCCTCCTGGAGGAGAATTCACCAGCGCAGAAGAATGGCAGTTGCAGAAGCACCGGCACTGACTGTGTCCCTGCTGAGCATCAGGCAATTCCAATGGCAAATATATAGCCAGAGAAGAGCAAGCACCAGTATACCCAGTGCCATCACCCCGTGCTCCCAGGCTGGGCAGACAGGCTGAATGGTGGATGCAGATGAAGAAAGAACCCAAGGCAAAGGCTGGAAAGCCACCAGGAAGGCAGAGGGCTGCTGAGAGCCCTGGGCGCAGCCAGCAGCCAGCCAGGGCTGTGTGCAGGGAGAGGGCAGCGCTGGTCATGCTGTGTGTGTGAGTGTATTTAATACTGATAGAAGAGCCTTGCCATGGGATGGAGTGATGAGGGCGGTGCTGGGCAGCCATGCCTTCCTCCAGTCTCCTAGCTGCTGTAGAAGATGCGGACATGCTGCGTGATGTCCCTGCGGCACAGGGGACAGCTCTGCAGCCGCTTGCAGCAGGTCTGGCAGCAGCACACATGGCCACAAGGCAGGAAAATCATCTGGGCCTGTGGAAGGAGAGCAGAAGACATGAACAGTGCTGTTGTACTGTAATCTCAGCACCACCACACTTAGACAAAGTACAGGAGGAAGCTGGAGATGATGTGCAACACCTACAGCTTTCAGAGTGGTAGACAGTGCCAGCACCCTGAGCCCCTGCACTGTGCAAAGAATGCACAGTGCAACAGGCCTGAGGAAGAGCACTGCCCAGTGCCACGTCCCAGCTGGCCCTCACTCACCCCTGCTCTGGCAGCACACATGCTGGGTTCTCACCTCCTGCTCCATGCAGACAACGCACTCTGACTTCTTCTCATCCCACTGCAGCAGGGGAGCAGTGGGGACCACAGAACTTGGGGCCTCCTCCTCAGGGGCACTGGGTTGTGTGGCTGCAGGGACCTCG
Organism: Pavo muticus; assembly: GCA_016647715.1. Taxonomy (NCBI): domain Eukaryota; kingdom Metazoa; phylum Chordata; class Aves; order Galliformes; family Phasianidae; genus Pavo; species Pavo muticus. The sequence goes on along the minus strand of JACDJE010000172.1, from coordinate 128,945 downwards.
GTGTCCACCGTCCTCAGCAGCTCTGCAACCACAAGCAGAGGTCTGAGCTCGAGGAGAGCTTCCGTCTCCCACCCACTCAGGAGCAGCTGCATGCCCATGGGAGCTCAGGGCTCTGAGAGTCACTGGTGACAGTGCAGCACTCCCCGCCTCTCCCACGGGCACACAAACCTTGAACAGCTCTATTCCCCAGAGGCAGGCATCTGGCCCTGCAGCTCTCCCCATTCAAGGCTCAGTTACCTGCTGCTACCACACAACATGGCAAGGAGCAGGCAGAAAAGAACTGCTGGTACCTGGGATCGTCTTTGCCACAGCCAGGATCTCCTGCGCCCGTCTGAGGATGGCACGCTGCAGGCCAGTCTCTGCAATGCCCATCTGCAGTGCAAAAGGAGGGCTGTCAGCACTCAGATGAGAAAGTACAGAGGGGGCTGAGAAAGGAGACATCTCCAAGAGAACAACGCAAACTCTTTGGCCATGCTGGCAAGACCTGTTCACGTCAAGGGAAGAATCTCCATCAGGCATCAAAGCTGGAATGAAGGAATCCCCCACGTGCCCTCTGCTGAGCTACAAAGCAACTGATGGACACTGAAAGGCAGAACTAAGTTACGGCTCACTCTGCAGGTGCTCTGGGAAAGCTGTCACCTGCTTGGACACGGAGAAGCATCAGCACCTCCCCCTGCACATATGTGGCATACCAGGAGCACCAACACTCCGTCCTGCAAGATGTGCTGTGGGCACAACCATGAGCACAGCTCAGCAGGCTCAGACGCAGAGCAGCGTTGCCCTGTACTGCTTATCTGCTGCCTCCTACCTTTTCCAGGTCACTGGCAGTCATGGTGCTGAGCACTTCCAAGGAAATCCGATGGTGTGCAAAGACAGGCACATACTGTTCAGCTGACAGCTCGATTAAAAGGTTCACCAGCTGCTTCTCCAAGCCCTCCTCCTGCAAAACACGAGGCGAGGTCTAAGACTTTGCTCTGGAGAAAAGGTGTGGGGCACACTGCTGCCTGACGCCACGCATGGCTGGCAGCAAGGACAGGCAATGCACACAGTCCTGCTCTCAGGAACAAGGCCTTTCTAGAAGCATTTTGCTTCCATGAAGAAGCTAAAACTCAAAAGTCCAACAGCCAAAGGAGCTCCAGCCCCAGATACCTTACGAGCGAAATTCAAAACATCTCGGTTTTGAAGGAATGAAACACAGCAATGTGGGCAGCTGATGCCTGCAGCAGCACCTGCTCTGCCAACCTGAGCTGACACAGAGCACAGCTGGAGCTCAGAGCAATCTCTCTGGGGCCGCCCCACAGCCGTTTTCATGGCATAAAGTCCCTGGCTCAGTACAGTAAAGCAGCAGGCAGCCATGCAGAGCTGTTCAGAGGTTTGGCTGAAACAAAATTTTCCTTCCTCTGCACCTGCCAAGCAGAGCACTTTGTTAGTGTGCACACTACAGTGGAGGCAGTAAATGCAGCAGCAACCTGGAGTTTCAGGGAGAGCGGCTTCTGGTTCAGCAGGCGCTGGTACTGGATCAGCCAGTAGTTCTCCTGGTTGGTTTCACTCTTTGCTTCCATTTCCAACTGAAAAACAAACTCATTCACTCAACAGCCCGAGATAACGCAGTGAGTGCTATTTAGAGCAGCCTGAATCGTGTGCGCAGGGGGAAACCAGCAGCCTGGCTGTGTAGGGCTGGCTCAGAGGATTGCCAGGCTGGTCCCACTTCGATCCCCACATCCCACACCCTCAAACTCTGCACCCCTCTGCTCACTTTGCCCTGTGTACTGAAGCCCAGCCTTCTGAAGCTCAGGAGAGCCTAGAGGTCTTCAGAATTACAAGACCACATGCAGACACCCAGTAGGATCATGCTCATTCTCTCCTGTGATTTCCCTAAAAATGGGGAAGATCATCCCCAGGAGGGGGAAGCAGGGGGCTTTTCAGGTGACGGTGCCTCACGCTGCACCAGGGACCAGAGGGAACCAGGCCCCAGGAGCTTACATCAGCCCTTCTGAAGTCTGAGCCTGGACACAACCACTCAGAGCCCCTCCCTGCTCCTCTTTATCCCTATGGATTCTCTCCCTGCAGACAGCCTTTGTGCCTCCTCATCTACAGCCCAGAATTAGGGGCCTTCGTTACCAGTATTTGTTGCAATTCTTCTTCCCTTTGCTTCTTTTCTTTGAGCAGCTGCTGCAGCAGGTAACCAAGTGCTTGGCGTTGCTCCATGATCACCCCCTGCAACAGAAGGACTCTGGCATCCATTTCTCCAGACCACAGGTCTGCAGGAAAGCCCTGCCCTGATTTCCAGCAAAGCACTTACCACATACCCAGAACAGTGACAGCAAATGTTTAAGTCCTGTGCTGCATGGGCCCCGCAGCACAGCTGAGCAGATGGCCTCAATCCTCTCTCTGGCATGGCAAGCCTATTTCTTTTGGTCCTGCACTGACCATTCACCAGTGGTGCCAATCCTCAGCACGCTCCAGGCAGCCCCAGACTGTGCAGGCCTGCAGCAGCCCTTCATCACTGCACTAAAAGTTCATTCAGTGGCATCAGAAGTGTTTGTGGTCCTCCTCTTTAATGAAGAACCACCTGAAACTACATCTAGGAGCTTGCAGACATGCAAAGGAGCAACCAACAGCAGCTGTGGACACCCTGTCAGCACTGGTCTCTCTCAAACCAACCTTGCAAAAAATAACTGGTGCAAACATCCCCTTTTCTCAGGCTTTCTTTTTTTTGTTCTTCCTGCTTCCCTGTGATTCCCCAAGCTCAATACTAAAGCGCCTGTATCTTACAGGAGCACCAACAATCTGCTGCACAGTGGGTATCAAACACGACTGCAGGAGCACCCCTGCCAAAGCTCTTTGTGGGCACTGCCTGAGCAATAAGGGCTTAATGGCAGCAGGAACTTTTGGGCTGCAGACCACCAAATAGCAGAGGGGATGCAGACAGATGAAGCTGTCCCAAGTCTGCTCTCCTGGCGTGCAGTGGTGTAGCTGCAAACATACTGTGCCCCAGCAGACACACGGATGGGGACTGGAACACATCCTCATTTTCTTGGGCTGACTAAAGACCTAAACTGGGAAACAGTGCACACAAGGCAAAAACTGATGCAAAGGTGTATCAACAAAGTTTAAAGCCAAGCTGCTTAAGCCAAACGTGAGATTTCTCAGTGTGTGACTGCTGATGAAGTCAACCCATTGAATGGTGGGATGGTGGGGTGGAAGAGCCTAGGAGTCATGGCTTAGAAATGAAGGAGAAGAGCTGGCAGCCACTGTTGTTGGGCATTTAAAACCAAACACAACTCAACTACGTGAGAAGACGTGGGGTGCCCAGCAGGGATTTCTGTGACAGCCAACAACTGGATCACAAAATCCTTCCCCACCCAGCAAGCCTACAGCTGCCCACTTCTATCGAGGCCAGGTTACTTGTCTCTTTCCTGCAGTGCATCAAGAAGATTAAAAGCAGCAGCAGTGTTTCCACAGCACCACGACAAAGAGGTATTTTTGGTGTCCTGGGGTTAAGTACCCTCTGACTAAGCACAAAACCACCTGGAAACTGCAAGAAGCCAGAGAAGCAAGAGAAGCTTTTGCGATCCCAGAGCAGTGAGAGGGTGGTGGGGCAGTCCCAGAGCCCTACATACCTGCAGCGTCTCTGTGTCCAGTTCTTGCCTCTTTAACTCCAGCTGTGTCAGCTGCAATAACTCTGTTTCTATTAATTTAATCTAAACAGAAGATGAAACATTTTTTTACTGACATTTGAAATGATTTTGATTTACACTCTTTCAAAATGAGGTCTGACTACTGGCCTTGGAGGGACAACACTGCAGAGCTGCCCGTAAGTTTGGGAACGCGTTAGTGCCCTACCATGACACGTGCTCTAGGGCTGCTCTTTGTCTCATGCCTGAAGAACTGCCTCCCACTCTCTGCTCTAAAAACCTGCTGTTCAAGTCTAGAAGCACAGTGCAATCAGTTCGTTCAGCCAAACCCTGCAGCCACTCTGGAAAGTGTCATCAGAATCCTCCAAACTGCAGACGGACTGGGAGCTCGGGCATGATCCCAGCTGCTTCAGCAATTCCCATCATGATACATGGCCTTTCAGTCAGGGTAACTGAGACACAGAGAGGTGAAGTGAGCTGCCCAAGATCCCACAGCAAAGCCAAGAAGAGAGCCCAGCTCCCCTACCAGCCTGGCTGTCTGTTCACCCCAGGCCACGCTGCTTCCTGTGTGTCACCTACCACCAAATTCCTGCTGACACTCAGGCTCTGTGCAGGCAGCACCTACAGCCCCTGCCCTGCAGGATGCTGGTGGGATGGGTTCAGTAGCAAAAGGCCCAGCCTGTGGTATCAAGAATTTCCTTTGTTTACAAAGCAAGAGCAAGCAAACTGCTGGGCTCTTACTGACCTCAGGCAATGGAAGGCTGTTAGATTCATCTCCTGGATTGTCCGTGCAAAATCCATTGGCTTTAAGCACAGTGCAAAGATTGGTCATGAAGTGACTGAATGTATCAAAGCTCTTGAGCTTATCTACCAACTCCAGACCTGAGACTTTTCTCCTACTGTCAGACCAAGAGAGGGAAGCAACTGGAACACCGTGTCAGAAACCAGCTACCCACCTCCACACATCAATCACTGCCACCTCCCAGCAGCTCTTGCTCTTCCCCTGACTATTTTGTTTCACCTTTTGCAGAAGGTTGCTCAGAAAGGCAGGCTGAGAATGGGAAAGAAAAGGTGAACTCATGGCTCAAGGTGCAGTTACAGCGTGCTAGATGGAGATGCAGTGGACTCATGTGGAGACAACAGCCCTACCAAGGAAACCTGAAGGAAATTGTAATTGCAATTAGACCACCCCTACAGAGCCACTGCTGGTCTGTCCTCTGCTGACTTCTCTCCAGCATTTCATCCACAGCAGTTTTGAGATGACCAAAGCAATGGCACTCCTACTAACTCCACCAAAGTAAAGTCTACCTTTATACTCCTTCCTATGCTACTGGGAGACTGTAGTTTATCCCACGCTGCACAGTGCTTTGTTACAGAGCTCTCAGCAATACAAGAGCTCTCCATTTCCTTCCTGATCTGTGCTCACAGCACTTTGATCTTCCTCAGAAGGGTCTCAGCAAATGAGGAGCTGGCTGCTCTCTGCTCTACTGCCGACTCACCTGGTTCCTGATCTGTCTGTGCATAAGATCCTTCTTCACTTGGAGAGCTTCAAAGGCAGCTTTCTGCATCTCACTCTAAGGGACAGACAACATCCTGCTTAGTGCAGATCGTTCATGCAGGTGTGAAAGGCCTAAAGAAACCCTGCTGCCTTGCAGTGGCTCAGGTACAAATGAACAGTGCTGACTCTGCATGCAGTGTCCACATTACAACATGACTTAGGTCTCACCAGAAGGTAAAGATCTCTGACCAGAAGGTAAAACCCTCCTTACAGAACGACACAGAAGTTACAGTCATGCTCTTCAAACACACATGTTGAGTGCTGCACATGAACCCCAGCTCTCACTTTCAGCAGCACTGAGCGCCCGTGCTGCCAGGTCTGTGCAACAAGGCATGGCTTCCCAGCTCTGCTGAAAAATGAGCTGAAGAGGCATCAGGCTCAACATGAGGTATTCAAAAGCAGAAGATGCTTAGAAAACGCATCCCATCCCAAAGGCATCCAGGCAGCTTTTCCGAAGTCACCCCAGAAATCTGCCAAAAAGACAGGCCTTCTCAAAGCCCTCTCAAATCTTAAAGTCCTCTGCATTAATCAGCACACCGTTTTTGCTTCCCATGGTCTGTGCTGCTGTCCTTTATGAGAAGTTGCTGTCTAGTTAAAGTATAAACACATTTTTCTCTCAGACACCAACGCTGGTTTATTAGAACACCTGTCTCCAAGTTGAACCAATAGTGTTCTATAAAACAATTCTTGCAAACAGCCCAGCCCTGCAACCATTGCTCCCATGCCTGTCACTCTCAACTCTGCTTTTGAATCCTGCTGCCTTTCTTCAGCCTCTCCCTGCATGCAATTTGCTCTCTTGCCTACCTGCTGCAAGATCTGACTAACAGCCTTGTTCTGATCCATCTGCTGCCAAGCCAGGATTTGCTGGAACTTCTGATCCATCTCAGCCAGGCTGCAAGAAAACATGTGTGTCAAGGGGCTCCTGCAGATCCAAACGGGGGCTGCGGCTGCCCCAGCAAGCTGCTCAGGTGATGAATTTGCACTTCAGTGTTCTGCACTGGAAAAGCTGTGCTGATGAAGGTCCAGACAGCGGGGTGATGTATTCCCGGCACTTGCAGGCAGGACTGTGTCTGCCCACTGCCCTCTGCTGGGCGGAGCACGGGTGCACAACGTTAATTCTGTCTGTCAGACACCTCCAGATTAAACTTCTCATGTTCTTGTAAATAAAAAGAGCTAGAATTTCTTCGTTTCTAGCAGTGTCCGACACACACAAACTACCCACATAAGCCCTAAATCCCAGAGGCTTTTTAACGTTCTGTGCCTCCTTCACATATCACAAAGTGTGGAGCTTTCAACTGTTCTGTTGTAACACTGCCCAGCTCCACCGGGCCCATTTTCACTGCTCAATTCACTGCTCAGATGGAAATTTTCACACTGGTTCCTTGAGTGACACATCCCAGCCTGCGTGCCACAAGGTCCCACAGCTCTGTGGGCAATAAAGTCCTAAAGTTCCATTCTTTTCCCCTAATTTCTCAGTTTGCTTCACTTCCCCAAAGACCCTGCAAGAAGGACCACATCTGAGAACAGAGCCTTGCTCTTAAGGAACAGAACGTGACTCCTATAACTGAGCATGAAGAACCTCAGCCTGCTCTGTGATTTGTCCAGCAGAACTACCAAAATCCCACAAAGTGCAACAAATGAAAGGCTCTGGCTTCCAACAGGAGAAGTTCTGCATCGTAACTATTATATTCTCCAGTAGGAGTTTTTTAATGCAATGGAAAAAGAAACATAACCCTCTAGACAGTCCCGGGAGGCTCTGTGCTACAGTTTGACACTGGCCAACCAAATAGCAAGAAGATCAGTCTAATTTCATCCTCCATACTTAGCAGGATGTATAAGGTAAACAGTATAAAAATGTGACAGTTAATTCAAAGCATGATTAACATTTCATACTCTTGTGGTTAGAAGGTGGGTCATTTACCCATGCTTCTTTAACTTGCACTGTCACCTGGCTCACACAGAGCTGTCCTGCTGCATTCCAGCAGCTGCAGAAATTCCTGGCTGTTTACATGGAATTACACCAGAGACTGCTGGCAAGAAAAGAACTTTACAGCAACAGCATCTCCAGCCTCAGAGATCTCCCAGCATACCTGGAGCAGGCCTGGCTGACGAGGTCTTGCCGACGAGATTCTTAGGTCATTTGGATGAGCTTGTTCTTGTAGCTCTCAGCCAGCATCTGCTGCATGGCAGCTAGGAGACAGAAGTGCTGTCAGTCTGTATCAGTGTCTGTCTCTGGAACAGACCCTTATCTGCCACTGCTGCTACAGTAACTTGCAATTAATAGTGCCTTTTCTCTCTTCAACCTGTTCTCATTTTTCCCATTTCATTCATTTAGGAGGAGATTCATTCAGCTACAAGAATTGTGGCTATTTACTGGAAAAATCACATAAATAAATCCCACCCTGCTCGCATCTCTTCAGTGTTTGGAGAAGCAAAATCAGTGCCTTAGACAGGCTACAGCCCTGTCTGTACTGCTGTGAACCATCCACCCCCGGGGTGATAACACACATCATTTCCATTGTAACTCCAGCAGACCCATTCATGTCCACAATGAGCAGACATGGTTCCCTGGTGGCATTGTTGCTTACCTCCCAACATGCTTCCTGCCTCACAACCTGATCAGTTAACATCTGCTTGGTACCTCTAAAACAGAAAGTACTTTGCGTGCACACAGGATGCCTTACATTCAGTCTCAGACTGCATGTGTAAAATGCTCTAGCTACATCAGGGGCAAAGCTCACACCTGGGAATCGGCAGTGAGTTGCAGGTGGGAGCACTGATCAGCTATGACATGTGTACAATGCTACCCCCTCCCAGTCTGCCCTGCTGCATGAAGCAACAAACAGCAAGAATGCATGTGAAGCAGAGCATCGCCCACACAGTAATCACCTTTCAGGGCACCTCCAAAGGAACCAGGTCTCTCCAGTAACCCACCATCCCAAACAGTTATTTGGACTTACAGGCCACTTCCCTTCTGCGGAGATGCTCCGTCTCCTCCTGTGTGATTGCCATCAGCTGCTCCATCCTTATTCTAGCAAGCAAACAAGAATAATTCAGCCACTCCTTCAAAGAAGCACTATCTATCTCACTCCTCCCCTGCTCACTCAGCTCAGAACCCAAGGCTGGGCAGATTCATCAAGCGACCTGTGCAGGAAGGCCATGTGCTCATCAGAGACTCAAAAGTCGCAGCGATTTCTTGTTAAGGGTACTCTAAGTCCATTAAAAAAATAAAATTTTCCTCAAAACCAGGGGAACAACTGCTTCTTACAACGGAGAGTTCATCCCAGAAGACCTAACAAGGGTCTGGAAGCCAGCTTCCTTCTCTTGAGGCTGGAGGAGCACTTTAAAGCTGAGCGCAACAAGCACTGCCACTAAAAGCAGGAGCCTGATCTCCTCTCCCACCTCCTTGTCCTTAACCTTCCACTTAACCTTCCAGGAGTTGGTTTGACATAAGAACTATCTGCCATACAATGAGGATATTTTTCAGCCAGGTCAGCTTACTCTGTCACAGCACAAACACTTGAGGGAAGCAGGGGGCAACATAAAAGTAGAGGAGAGTTGCAAGAAAACCAGTTTTAGGGGGAAAGCCAGCTCAAAGCGTTGGCTGAATGGCAGCACTGGGTTTGGTGCACTCCTCCTATACACATTACTGGACCACTTTTACAAGTGCTTTGCTTTCCAACAGATTTCTCTTGGTCCTTGATAGTAGAATACAGGATTTTGTTCCCAAACTGCTCAGCTAGGACCATTCTGAGATGAAAAGGAGGTGCAATCACCAGCCCACAGGGTCTGCCAGATTGGGTAAAACCTGCTTCCAAGTGACCCGGAATCAGCTGCTGCAGCCAAAGCAGCAGGAAACCTTTCTGTCAGCAAATAAGAGAATGACCCCTCTGACTTCACATCAATGCAAACTGGGGGCTCAGAAGTGAGGGTTCCAAAGCTCTTCCTTGACCGTTTTCTCGAACAATTAATTTCAAGGTTACTCACCTCTCATTCTCCAAGGATTTCAGAATGTCTGAGCTTTGCTTTTGCCTAAATAAAGATAAAACAAAAGGTTTTCATAAGTCTAAGCAGCACATCTTACCCCCCAGTAAGCAGAAAACAACTCTGCTTCTCACACACAGAAGACCAGACTTCAGCAGGCGTGTAACCCTGCACCAGCACCAGCACTACAGGAGCCCCAGCAGACCCAGGTCAATGCTCAAATATGTACCTTCCAAGAGGAGCACTAAGGAGGAACACTAAGAACTGCTGCTCAAATATGTAACTTCCATGAGGAATGCAAATTTTTCCACAGCACTGCAAAACTTCAGAAGCACAGATGTGTGAAATACTCTTCTGAGGTGCCAAATTCCACTTCATGTAAGTGGGATTTTGGCAGTTCAGCAGCTAACACTCCATCCACAGACACCAATCCTGTTCTGCTGAAGTGGCAGCTGGGAAAGTGGTATTTTTATTTGCAAATCTATGAGCACATACTCGAGTGCAGACAAACTCAACGGAGCTAATACACATGAGAAGGGAAGAAACAACCATGTCCACAGCGAGGACAGCAGAGGAGTCTGTACAACTTCCCTGGCTTTGTCTGTCCAGCATAGGCTTGCAGGGACAGTCTAGCTCTGTAACCAAGCCTGCAGGCCTTTTGGGGAGCTCTGTCCAGAGGCTGCAGGCTGGATAGGGACCACAGAGGCAGCATGCACTCCACATCAGGGATGTGCCACTTCACTTACGTATCACAACTGACTAGCTCTGTTAAAACTCAGAGAGGCCAAAATGAACAATTCAGAGCATGACACAAACCCCCAGAGGGTAGAGCTCACTGCAGGATGCCCTCTGACTGCCTCACCTCTGATTGTCCTCTATCAGCTTCTGGATACGGCTGGCAATGCCTTGCTCTGCTTGCTTCAGCTGCTGCAGCAGTTTCAGGCGCTCCTCCTCCAAATGGCGCTGGTGCTTTGTCAGGCCCTCCTCCAGCCTCATCTGGTCCTAGGCCAAGGTAAAAGAACCAAAGGAGAAAATGGGCAGTTTAGGAAAGGTAGTGTCTTGTACAGGGCCAGATCGTGGAGGGTTTGGTTGCAGTGACCCAGGCAGCTCCTTGGAGATGTTATGAGAAAGAGAATTCTCATCAGATGGGGCAGCCTAAACACAAAGGAAATGAAGAATCACTCCAAGGTGCCTCCAAGGAGATGCTGAGAATCCGGGAAGTCGAGCAAAAAAGAAGAAAAAGTGCTCCAATCTGTACAGTCAGAACAGCACCTCTCCCCCCTGTCCAATGACTGTTACAGTATCCCCAATGACCCCAAGAGAGAAAGCAGAAGCAAAGCACTGAGGGCAGTGAATGAGCTGCTGTCTCTAGAAGGAAAGTTTCTGCACACATGGACACTCGAAACCACTCTGTCCGTGGCAGCAGGCACAGCCCCAGCTCAGCAACTGAGCAGGGATTAGAGCTCCTGCCCAGAAGAGACCTACCTCTCTTACTGTCTGCAGTATCTCACCCTTCTGATTGTTGACCTGCTGAACAAGCAGTGCGTGCTCCCTTTGCCCCATGTTCAAGCGCCGCTCAAATTCAAGCTTCTCCTGCATTTTTTTTTCCTGAGAAGAAAGATGAATCCAGCAATCAGCAGGGTTGGCTCTGCTCCTTCTCAAATAAGAGCAAATTCTGGCAACGCAAAACAAGGCACATGAATCCCCACAACGACAAGAGAGAAAGCCAAAAGGCTGTGAGTAGCCAGGAGGCTTTACTAGGGGATGGAAATGTTCTGTCCTTAGGAAACCAAAAATTGTGAGGCAGAAGTTGCTGTTCTCTTTATGACAGCCTCCCAACTCCTTGCAATTCCTTTCACAGTCACAAGGCCAACACCTCAAGGCATCAACTCATACAACAGAAACAGAGGGAACTTCTGCTTCAAGCCAAAACAAACACTCAACACTAGGAGGGAAGTCCAAAACTAAGGTTGCGTTCGGCTCCAGATGGCAAGGGGACTCCTGTCTGAAGACAGCTGAGTGAAGGGAAGCAGCCAGCTAAGAGCAGGTCTAGCCAAAGGAGCAGGGTGAGCTGCGTGACAGGAGCTTATGTGAGAAAAACTGATTTCATGTGTGTGTGTTGCCTCTGCACAGAGCTCAGTACGGCTGTGCCTTGCATCTGCCCACCTCATGTGAAAAGTAAACTGAGCTTTCAGCACAGAGAGGCAAGCAAAAAGCTTTCTGGTGTAAAAGCTTCCAGATCCAACTCTGCAGACAAGGACTGACTTAAACTGGAACTGATCACTCGTGAGAGACTCTGCAGCTCATCAGCTGTATGTGTCAGACAATACAGCCTGCAATTTCCCCATGCTCCCACTTGTGCTCTGCAGTGAGGAGTGAGTGGGTTTTGAGGATGTTCTGCAAGGTCCCCATCCTCAAAACATTCAGTTTTGGCTGAGAAAAATAGCAAACAAGAAATAGAGGTGGTCCCATTCTCCAGACAAAGCATTTGCAGGAGCTCATCCTTACCTTCCTCTTCTCATAGTCCGAGAATTTGTTCTGAAAAATAAAAGTATCAGGAGATATTTACTTCTAGGAGCAATCTTTTGTAGCCCACATTATACCTTCCCCTAATTGGGTAAACACATCAACCAAAGGCATGTTAAGATTAACATATCCCCAAAGTCCAGTCATTCGTGTTTATCCAAGGCCAGAGAAATGTACTCTGTAGCTGTCAAACAGCATGAGAATTAACAGGACTTGTCATAATTACAGGCCTAGCCTCACCTTTCCCAGGTAGGGCTGGAAATGCCCAGCACTTGGCTGTGAATCACTGGGTGTTTTCTGCACTGCTGTTCTCAAGGTAATGATTAAAACTAATACATCTGAGAAAACATGCACAATCACAGAAAAACTGGAGTGGGAAGAGATCTCTGGAGGTCTGTACTCCAACCTCCTGCTCACAACAGTGCTAATGTCAAAGCCAGATCAGATTGCTCCTTGTCCTGCCAAGTCATGGATATCTCCAAGGATGGAGGCAGCTCTCTGCAACATATTTTCTAGGAGTCAGACACGATAACATTATTCCCAGCTGCCCAGGGAGGAGATGAACCACAAACACCCACGATGCCATGCCTGGTTCTGGTACTGATGCTCCCTTGTTCCAAAGTGACAGGTTTCACAGGGTAGGCAGTGATGAGGAATGATGTGCAAAGTGCTGTGAGATCCATTGGATCATCTGAGAGACAGATCCAACACTCACACACAGCTTCACATGCAGCGGAGCCTCACCTGCCACTTGCTCTCCTCCTCCAAGTATTTCTGCACTGTCCTGTCCGCCCCATCCACTGATGTTTCTCCTCCTTCACTCCCCAGTGCAGGGAGCACGTACTCAGAGGGAGGGTAGTATGCAATTCCACACTCTGGAAGAGATCAGATGCAAAACAAGACATTTGGTGCCTAAAGACCTCCTGGCAGCATGGCTGAAGGCTGGCCGATGCGTGAGACAGTTTCCAACTGTGCTCTCTCTCTCCAAGCACAGAAGGTATAAGAACTAATGCAGGTCTTGCAATGAGAAGCTGTGAGAAGAGATAGTGCCATCCCATTCCCACCAGGAAGATGTAATCGTCTAATCATAAAGCACAGCACGGAGGGAGGAAGCAGAGAAGCTGAGAGTGCTGCTCCCATTTCTGAAATCATAGGAGAGGATACCCTCCAAAAACAGACTCAGCACTCGGAGCTGGGCTGAGGCTCTGCTGGCCTACTCAGAGAGAAAAGCTTCCTGCACGTGAAAACAGGCATATTCATTTCTGTGGGGCTGCAAAAGGTAATTTGCTCACATTCAAATAACTTCTGACAGTCCTTTTCTTTTCAAACATTAGCACAATGCACTTCACCTGCATACAATCCCAGCCAGGCCCTCCTGTTGGCATTAAATACAGTGTTTATAAACTCACAGTCCAGTATTTTTTTCCTCTGAGATTTCAATCTGTTTTCATATTTCTTCAAGGAAAATATCAGCCCATTGGCCCTTCCTTATAGAAAATGAGGGTAGAAGGGACCTACTGAGTCGATCTCCTTATCCCAAGGCAGCATCAGCTCTATCTGGATGGTTCCAAAACCTCCCATTGGAGAAAATACAGATGGGAAAACAAAAGCACAGAGAGATGCAGGGACTTCACTCAGGAAGTCTCTGACCCAGCTGTCCTGATGTTCCAACAAAAACATTCTAAATTTCAGTTTGACAGTGAGAAGCAAACTTCAAGGCAGGAGTCCTATGTTGCTGTCTGCCAGCAAAGACTTACTGACACTTAACTTCTAGACCTGCCTGCCTGCTCTGCAGAGCATCAGAAACCACCTAAAGCAGAACCACCCTCATGTTTGTCCTTCGTAAATACAGTCTTTGAACAAGCTGTAGCACCTAGTCAGAGCACAACACAGCCCTGCAAGTTCTCACCAGCATCCACAGACTCTTCTCACTTACCTTTGCAGAGGAACTGCTGAATGGACTCTGTACCTGCACTGCAAATGTCAGGTGATGGGTAGGTCATGGAAGAAGCATCCAGGGTCAGTGTCTCCAAAACAGAACACACAGAGCTCCAAGTTATTGCCACAGCCCAGCCAGAGTCCAACTGTTTCAAGCCTGGGACCCAGGAAAATAAACTGCAAGATTTAATTTGTACCCCATAATAACCAACCACAGAATCCTGTCTCTTAGCGTGTTAATAGTGCTGGTGCTCTTTAGGACTTCATAAAAAGGTGGAGTAGTGGATGGAAAATTTATGTCACCCATATCTAGTTGAATTCTTGAATTTATTACAAGGAAAAATTATTAAAAGGGAAATACATTAAAGGTAGATCACTTTGGTGATAGAACCAGTTAGCCTTGCAGGCTCCCAGAATTTCACTTACAGTGTGATAATTTCACATTACCCTGAAGTCTGCCATAAACACAAGGCTGTAACGTTCTGCTGGGTGTCTGACAGCTTTCAGAGGTGTGGTGACTCTGCTGTACCTTATTTAGGAACTTCTGAGCTGGTCCCTCAGTAGAACATCCCCCTCCTGCAGACACGTGTGTTTTGTTTTAAGGACAAAGCACTTCTCAATTACAGACACTGCTGTGTGTTGGAGCCCTTCAACACCATGCATGGAAGGAATGGCAACACAAAGGTACACTGCCTCCCACTGAGAAGGACTCAGCAGGAAGGCCCAGAAAGGAACCACTTCACCAAACAAAGGGAGCAAAGCTGCACAGCTCTCTGCAAAGACTGCCTACAACAGAACAGAAGCCTAATGTTGAGCCCTCGGGACAGGACAGCATTTTTTCCTGTCCTCAGTGCTGCTGTCTGAGTCAGCTCTGTTGCCTGACACTTGCACAGTTTAGCACTGACAAATCTGGCAGCCAGAAAGTAACATCCTCAGAAAAATGCTGCTGCTTCTATCACGTACTCTCCAGGGAGCCAGAAACCTACGGAGGCTGACAATGAGTCAGAGATCTATTAAGGCAACAGAGGCAAAAACCTCATCAGAAACATTCAATCTGCTCAGTTAGAACCAGCCTGAGTGGAAAGTATCTGAGTTAAATTGAGCCCATAGGCTCAGTCTGGATTCTCAGAAGCAGCCACAGCTGAAAATACCTGGAGGCTTATTCCCTACAGATCACTTCTGCCATGACTAAACCTTGGCAAAAAGTGATCACAAAAGACCAAAGCAGGTAAGTGTGCAAAACTGATTTTAGACACTGTGAAGCACATACACCCTACCTACAGTCCCCTACAGCGAGTGCCATCCAAGCCCGAGAAACTCACTTTTTAAGCTGCACTTATCATTGAGCAAGCAGGAAGGACGGCAGCCTGCAGCAGAGCAAGCAGGCAGCAGAGGCCAGGCAGCCAGGCTGGGTGGGTGCATACCTCCAGCGTGCGGACGTGAGCCAGCACTCTTGGCAGCTCCTGCAGCAGGTTCTCACTGACATTCAGAGTGCGCAGGCTCCGCAGACCGCTCACTGTAGCAGGCAGCTCCCTCAGCTTGTTGCCTACAGAGTGAAAAGCCATTGAGTAACACATAGCACTGCTGAAGCAGAAACCAGCAAGCTCATCTACTGGAACACCAATCTGTACTTGTAAGAGCCTCCTGTGAGATATTTTCTATACTGTGCTGGAGGGATGGGGGTGTCATGGGGTACACTAAGACTCCAAACTCTGTGTTGCCAACAGAGGCAAACGGGACTCGAGATCTTAGGGCCACGAAGATGATCAGAGGGCTGGAGCACCTCTCC
The DNA here is from genome assembly GCA_016647715.1 of Pavo muticus. Taxonomy (NCBI): domain Eukaryota; kingdom Metazoa; phylum Chordata; class Aves; order Galliformes; family Phasianidae; genus Pavo; species Pavo muticus. The sequence goes on along the minus strand of JACDJE010000172.1, from coordinate 113,512 downwards.
TATGAGGAAAGGTTGAGGGAATGGGCTTGTTCAGCTTGGAGAAGAGAAGGCTGCGGGGAGACCTCATTGTGGCCTTCCAGTACTTGAAGGGAGCGTATAAGCAGGAGGGGGAACGGCTGTTTACGAGGGTGGATGGTGACAGGACAAGGGGGAATGGTTTTAAACTGAGACAGGGGAGGTTTAGGTTGGATCTTAGGAGGAAGTTTTTCACCCAGAGGGTGGTGACGCACTGGAACAGGTTGCCCAAGGAGGCTGTGGATGCCCCATCCCTGGAGGCATTCAAGGCCAGGCTGGATGTGGCTCTGGGCAGCCTGGTCTGGTGGTTGGCGACCCTGCACATAGCAGGGGGGTTGAACTGGATGATCATTGTGGTCCTTTTCAACCCAGGCCATTCTATGATTCTATGACCTACTTGCACGCAGCCCAGCTGCACAGACCCAGCAGTGCTTCCACAGCCAAACCAGCCTTCTCAGCTGTGGCCACTGCAGGAGACTCAATCTGGGCTCTTCATTAGGACAACATTTGTAACACGGGATGGGATGTTCCTCCCTTCAGTGTAAGTATTGGAAACAAGACAAGACACTGAATGTGGGACTGCAAATGTAGTGGTCAGAGACCAGACGGATACAGCTAAAAGCTGAGCTGCACTTCTGAGTTCCTTGCTCCTCATCCTCTTCCCCGTTTCTGCAGCAACTGTCTGTAACAACGCCTCTTTTTTCTCCCAGATTAATGACACAGTGCCCAAAAGCATTCTAAAAAGATGTGTTTGTGATCTCTGCTCTAGGGCTGTGCAAACCTGGAAGGGTTAAGTGAACAAGCTCACAGGACTGGGCTCTGGGTGCCCAGCTCTGAGTCTCATGCTTCTGGAGGAAATCGTGTGCCTCCAGCCCTCGTGGCACCCCTTAACACACAAGTGGGTCAGCCTGGGTTCTGAAGTCTGGCTACATGCAGGCACACAAGGAAGCCTGCAGCTCTTGAGATCAGGAATGACCCAACAACCTGTCCTTGGAAAAGGGGCAGTGGGATGAAAGGAATCATCATTTCATGACGACTGTCTCATTCAAGAGCCATGAGTTGAACTACACAGAAGAAAATCAAGGTAGACTGTGCACATTTGTTAAGAAGCAGTCAAACAATCCTGATTAATCCAAATAACTCAGGGAAATTTGGGGAATTATTTTCTACTTAGATTTCTCCTGCCTTACCAACTATTTGAATTCAAGTCTGTCCTATGCTCTTCCTTAGTATTCATAATGGAAACCATTTGGTGCCTGCCTTGGTTCAAAGGTATAATTACTAATGCAGCTCAACACAACCCAGAAAATAAATGGTGCTTTGCCCACAGCACCAACAAGAAACACGTCATACCTTTCACATTGAGGACCTGGAGCTGGGCAAGATCCCCTACAGATTGTGGAAGACATTTTAAGAGATTCCTTTCAAGGTTTAGGACCTAAGACATTAACAGAAAAGATAATCAAAATATCCTTTACATAAGTCTCAGCTCTTCACTGTATCTATGCTGTTGGGACTATTCTGCAGCCCCAGAAGGTGATTTAAAAGTAGTTTTCTATGTTATAAAAACAAAAATGCTTTTAGAATGAGTCCTTAATCATCTGCCAGGGAAAAACATATATCTGTTAGTACTGTTTGGGTCCACAGGCTGAAAACACAGAGTTGATTTCCTAGACCCCCTGACTCCAGGGTACACCTAGCTACTGCATGCAGCTGCAAACAACAGCCAACGCAGGTGCTGAATGCAGATGCATGAACTGGAAAGCCAAGCATACTTGCCTCCCCAGCCACAGTGCCCCAGCTCACACGGGGCAGGTGACTGAACAGCAGTGATGTGCATCTGCAGCTGCACCCCAAAGCAGAGGGGACCTTCTGAAATGCACTACGACACACCACACTGAGTTCTCAATGTAATCACACCAGGGAGAATGCTAAAACCTGAACATTTTAGGGAGCTATCTGGATTGCAAACTGCAGCTCCACTCGCTCACAGCCCTCCTTGGCAGCGTGAGCTATTTGGAGTAACACTGCTTGCACTGAGCAGGTACTGTAGAATTCAGTGCACTCGTCTCCCGATCTCTCCTGACAAGCCAGCTCAACACAGCAACAGTCAAATCAGTGACACAGATCTGACACCCTGAGGACCACCATTTGAACTGTACTTAGCTATAAAACAAACAGCATAAAACCCCACCTTCATGCTGTCCCCTAACACACCATTTACAGACACCTGGGATACAGCAGATCCTTTACCTGAAGGGATGTCAGTTGACCAATATCAGCAGGAAGCGATGCCAGCTGGTTGTTGTGCAGATCTAGAACCTGGAAGAACAGACAACTTCACCAAACAGCGCTGGGGAAAGATGCCATGATGCAGAAGTGAAAGGCTGTGAATTATCAAGCAATGAAAATTATTTCTTCCCAAGAGGGCTTCAAAAAAGGTCTGAGGTTTTCCATGAGATGGGGGCACTTCATGTTGTGGGTCTTTGGAAAACTCCAGGCTCTGTACACTGATAAACAAACAGGTGAGCAGGGGAAGGAGGGGCACCACGGGAACTGTCCCACAAAACTGGGCGAGCCAAGTGAACAAATAACCTCCATGAAATCAGGCTGGCAGAAGAACATTTTCTGCAGGGTCCGTGGGCTGAACTGCTGCACAGAAAGAGCAGCATCAGCTGGCCCCACCACCAGCCTCATCCACAGTCAGGTGATCCACCAGGTTCTGTAAACCTACAGAAGGGAGCTGTCACACTTTGTTACTGCTTTTTGGTAACAACAGTCAGACAGGAGGAATTCTGGGGGGCTGGCGTGTTTTAATGCAGCTGGAATGACTGTTAGAAGTCACAGTTACCTTCACAGTTATGAGACTCAGGAGGCTGCAGGACTTTGGAACTAAAGATGTAAGATTATTTGTATGAATAATCAGCACCTGAGGAGGGAAAAACCCATTGAAACATGAGCATAAGAGGCACCACAGTCCAGAATAAGACTTTTGCTAAGACTTAATTGCAGAGGTTGTATAAGAATTTTGTATCTCATTCAGAGTCATCTAAAACAGTGAAATAGTAAATGAATTGTAGAGGTCAAATGTTTGATATTAAACAGAAGTTTAGTTATTTTTATGAGAAATATCATTGATTAAGATAGAAATCATCATCTCATGTTTCCTGACAGAAGCACTGAAGCACACACACCAGATCAGTCCTGCCCAAACTGCTCTCTATGTACTACCATACAGATGGCCAAATTCATCACAAACTTCTCCTGAAGCAAACAAGCAGGCAGAAACAATCATCTCAAACACAGCAGCAGCATTCATGCACAGTAACAGAATTCTCTACTCCAGGATTGTATAATTACCTTCTTCTGCAAGACTTTACAAGTTGCAAAGGCCCCTTATGGAACCTAAAAGCAAGCAGGAAATGGTCACGTCAGACTTCACAAGATACTGTCTTTTCTAAGCACTTCTACAACACCCACCTGTAAAGTCTCAGTAATTAACTCTAATGAAAATGCACATGATACTCCACATTACTTAACACTTGTTTTGGCCAGGATGCCAGTGCTGCCTGGTGAGCTTCCATGCCAGCAGCTTGCAGTGGCTCTCCGCAACACGACAGCATAGCAAACAGCACAGAACAGAGTGTGGCTTAGGCAGAAGTCCAGACCTGAGTGACTTAATACTAAATGCACGCATGACTCAGGAGTTCAGGCACATTTTCAGTTAGAATCAAATAAATGTATTGTGTGGTTCTGTAACTTCAACAGACCTGCTCCAGTGGGCCGAGTGACAGAGGGGAGCAACAGGCAGGACAGAGTGTCCTCATGTGGGCACCTGAGCATGTGGGCTTTGCAGGAGATGGGCAATCAGAAAAGGGATATGCCAGCAATTTTAGCCCATGCTCTGAGCACCATCTTCCACTCTGCAGAACGGAACAGGTTTGGGCTAAATCATTGTCTTGTCTTTAATTTCGGAGTTAATTTTAAGACCAATGTCATGGATCACTTTATTTACCAAAACTACAACAGCTGAAAGGAAACAGCAAGAGTTCTGTGGTACTAATCCAGAAGGAGCAGCTCAGGATCCAAGACCAGCTACAGCTGTGAACGGGGCTACATCAGAGCACACCCTGTGCCTGCCACCTTCTACCCAGACCGGCTTACAGCCTGCCCCACTCAGCTCACAAACCTACACACTAGGTGCCATTGGCTTCTGGTCCTGGGGCAAAACATCCCAAAGTCTCACAGAGCCATATCACAGTGCACAGGAGGCAGCTACACTCTCCCAAATCTCTCCTCAAAGAGCAGTGATATACCCATTAGCCTGCTTGGCAAAGGCATCCTGTGACAAAAGGTTATGCAGGTACAAATGTTTCAGAAACACAGGACAATAAATAAAAACTGGAAGTCAAATAGAAATGGGCTTCTGCTTAGCAGGTCTGCATGGCTGCCAGAGTGCAAAATTGCCTCCACTGAAGGCCCATCCACCTGTCAGTAACCACTCATGCTCCAGCAGCCAGCTTGTTTCTGATTTAGTTGGCTCCAACACCAGAAGCCAAGCTGGAAGTGAGATTTCCATCACTCATCAGCAGCCTGGAGCCAGGCATTTTCACTTTTAGAGAAAAAGGAGTGCAGGCAGCAGAGCCTGCAGCACGATGGTGAGAAATAGTTAGCTTCTTGCAAAAATAAATACAAACATTCCCTTATGACCAGTAAAATCAGGCCTGGAGATCCCAAGGTTGGGTCCTCCCATGGAGGGTCACTCTGCCCTTCCCATGTTGTCAAATGAAAGAGGATTCCCAGCACTGTGGAAGCAACAAGCAGGACAGCACAACATAAGGAAGGGGCCTTTGCCTGAAAGCCAGAGGTCATACATACAGAGGAAGAAGTGGACCAGGCACAAGGCCATTCCTGTCCCAAAGCTCACAGACATGATATTAAATCTGCTGTTTGGTAACAACTACACTGAGAAGTCAGACCTGTCAGCTAATATTGAAAGTTCCAGAGAACATACCTCTAACAGTTCACATCTGGATATGTCAAGAACATCATCAGCACCAGCCTCTTTTGCCTGTAAGAGAAGGTACACATCCAAATAGTTGGAACATGAGGAAATGAATGGCCTCTTGCTGCATATTGGCTACACTACTCAACTGGCTGCTCTTGAAAGAATCTAATGAGAGCCTTCTGCTGCAACTGTGCAACTCAGTGAGAAAGCCAGGAACAAAGGGCTGCCTTCTACAATTGCAGCAATCAAAAGCAACCAGGAAACCAAACTGCAGACACTCTCAATTTGTGCAATAAATGAATGTTTGCATGAAGAACCAAAGCATATCCCATGCTGAAATATTGACTGAAGGCTAAAAGAAAAGGAAAGCTGGGCTCTCGAGCACCAGAGACACGCTTGCTATGGACGAGTGCCCTGCTGGCCTTCAAGGAGCCTGCTGTGCCATCGGCAGGTCTCATTCAGACAGCGGGCCTTCTGTATACAGAAACTAAAGTAACTGCTGTTATATTTTGCTGGAGGCCGACTTTGCCATGCAAGGAGCAAGAATTTGCTGCTTCCAGACAAAATGGTTTTCCATGTTCATATCAGCCACACCTAATGCAGCTGCTAACAGCAGTGGCACTGGACAAGTCTCACTGTGAGTAGCACTGTGACTATTTTCTTAAATAAAAGAGATTGTATTAGGCAATAAAGCCTGCCTGTGATACTGCTTCCATTAAGTCTTCAGAATTCATAACCTGACTCAAGGCTAAGAATGCAATACAGAACTAACCCTACAACATTCAGATTTAGCTGTCCCTCTCCAGCCCCACAGGAAGCAGACAGAAACCCTACAAACCAAATAAATAAAACTGTTTTCATTATTGCTGTATAGCAAAGCCTTACTTTCCAAACTACCTTACTGATGTCCAACAGCAATAATATTAGCATTCCTAAAATGCAGCTGCCTCTAGGGTAGATCACAGAAGATCCCCCATGTCAGCACTGGTCCGCAGCTCCTATGGCAGAACAGGTGAAACAATTAAAGAGAAGAATGCTTGGAGAAAGCCAGCTTTATACCTGCAGCTGCTGCAAGGCAGGTAGCTCTACCACCCTGACTGCTATGACAGCAATCTGCTGAGAATCTGCCCCAGAGGATCCTGGCCAAGACTAGTCCAGGAAAAACACACATATCTTTGAGTATATCTTATGCTCTTTTTGGATAGAACATTATTTCTCCTCAACATGTGAACCACTCCAAATGTCTGGTATCTGTGGACAAATCTCTAGGGATTATAAGAGACACTAGAAAAATAGGAAGAACTAAAGGGGAATAGAGACTTGCACATCATCAGTAAGTCTGCAGTCCTCCACAGTTAGCAAACTCACTGAAGACACCACCTGAAAACAGGCAGTATAACCAGAGCTGTCTTTGAGCTGCCCCTCTCCCCAGCTGTGTCTAACAAGTTAATTCTCTGAAGGGCAGGAAGAGAAGAAATAAGAAGAAGCAAAGGAGAGGCACAAGAAAAGCCAGGAAAGGGATGTCAGGTTCCTTGGTAGGAAAAGCACACTGAGAGATGCAAAATAGGGAAGGAGCAAGAAGGAGGAAGGATGGGAGGTCCTGAATGTGGGGTGGCATAAGGTGGGCTGGAAGATGTGATGTGGAACCACAGAAGAAGAAAGGGAAGGAAGTAGCACAGAGGGGACATGTGGAGGGAAAGACAAGAAGAGACCAGGAAGGCAGGAATTCTCTGACATACATTAGAAAGGCAGCCTGCTAACTTGGATCAGATCAGTAACGAGGCACCTGGGACTGGGCACAGAGAACAGAAGGGACATCAGCACTGCTTACCAGGCACATTTGGTATTCAAGGCGCTTCCGAGCATCCTCACTGGGTTTCTTCTTACGGAAGAAGAGTGGCATCGTGATTTGTGACTACAGCTCCGTCTGAACGGCACAACTATCAGCATAAATAAAGGCAGATGGCTCTTGGAGCATGTGGAACCTGGACCACAGAACTGTGCTCTAATAAGAGAAACAAAAAAAGAAGAAATAAATCACTGCTGCAGCAGTTGCCTTTGTTTAGGCCTTCCTTTGGCTCGGTCAAACAGAGCCCATCACACCTCCGCAGCGGAAATGTCAGTGTGAGTCATGAAAGCACTGATGACCTTCTGAGACAGGCGGGCTGTCCTGTCATTCCTGTGCAAGATACATGAAGGCAAGCTGAAACGTGTACAGGCAGGAAAACACAGGATCCACTCCAGGACAGGAATTAAGAAAGCTGTGTGAAGAAAGCAGGCACCAGGGACAAAACCAAACTACTGAAACTCAAGAACGATTAACTCTGGCACAATAGTGAGCAACTGTAAAATACTGTAGAGTACATCTAGGCTAGAAATGAGACAATTCCTAATTTTGAGAGCCTCCACCTTGCAGGGCGAGAGAAACAGGCAGGACCGATGCAGATCAGAACACAGGGGACTTGGAAGGGGGCTTTGCAACTGCTGCCCACAGGAGAGCCCCCTCTGGCAGTCACACAGCCCGTGTCAGCTGCTTCCAGGGACATCAGATAGACTCAGGGGTCAGGGTGTCCAACCTCAGCTTGCTTTGCTTCTCAGCTCCACTGTAACAGGTCACGGCCTCGAATTTTAGGGCAGGGATTATCTCAAGTTAAGAAAACACTTGGTTCATTGGCCTTGCAGACAGAAACTTCTGCACAGCAATGCTTTTCCTATTTTAGTCACCTAGTGAGATGAAGGGATTCTGCTTAAATACCTATTAACTTCAAGTCAGGTTTTTAATACGCTTTGAAAACCAACCTATTTTCCAATCACCAAATTACTGCCCACAAAGCCAAAATAACCTCCCTGCTGAGAAACTTTTTAAGAAGTTCAGACTTAAATGCCCAAATCGGGAGCTGGGCTCTACGATCACTGTGGGTCCCTTCCAAATGGGGACATTCTATGACCCTGGGAAATGCTCACTGTGCCCCACTCTGTTCTCCCTCTCCCTCACTCACTGCTCACCACGGAGTCATCATTCACCAGCCAAGGCAAGCTGGGAGGAGAGGCCAGAGTGAAAATTCAGATGGTTACACATGAAGGGAAATTAATGGTCAGGAATTACAGTTAGGAAATTCAGTAACACAACATAGGTCAGACATCACAGACAGGAATAAAAGGGGACTTAAAAGGTAAGAAACGGGAGAAGGATGCTTACAGCAAAGCAATGATAACACTGATGAGCTTAAGCATCCCTTTATCCCTTCTCACCTATCTCTATTACGGCTATATACCTTCCATTAGTCATGTGGATAGTGACAGTTAGTTTAGTTTTCACCCAAAAACTGCAAAAGCTGAAGGACAGACGGCTGAACAGGGACAGAAACGTGTCAGGGGTGAGAGGAGAAACGGTCAGGAGCCATCTGCAGCGGGCCGGGCACCTGCAAACCCTGCATCCCTGCAGCCTCAGCTGGGCCTGCGTGCAGCGCGGCGTGCGGGGAGCACCCACCGCAACGCACCGGGCTGCGGGGCGCGGAGCTGCCGCCCCCACTCAGCGAGACCCCCCGCCCCGCTCCCCTCCTGTCAGCCACCACAGCGGCGCGCAGTCTCAGCACCGCCGCCGGCCCCAACGCGACAGAAGCGGCAGCAGTCCCCCTCCGGCTCCGCACCGCCCCGGGAACCCCCCAGCCCTGTCCTCAGCCCGGCCGCGCTCACCGCTGCCAGCTGTCATGACGCCCCGACCCGCCTCGGGGCCTCCGCACCACAGAGACGAGAGGCCAGAGCGCCCCCCTCCCGCACCATAGAGTTCTCTGCGGGCGAGGGGGGAAGGGGGCGGATCCCGCGCACTGCCAAGCCCTCGCGAGATCTCGGTGCCTATATTTATCTCCCGCGCACCACCTCCATTCTCTCCACCACCCGGCAGGCCGTTGCTGTTATTATCCGCCGCCATCCGCGCCGCCCGCCGCCGCCATGCCTCCCAAGTTCGATCCGACCGAGGTGAAAGTCGGTACGTGCTGGGCCGGGGGGACGGCGGGGCGCTGGGGGAGCGGGGATGGCGGCTTGGAGCTGACTGAGCGTTGCTGTGCCCATAGTGTACCTGCGCTGCACTGGCGGGGAGGTCGGCGCCACTTCCGCACTGGCCCCCAAGATCGGACCGCTCGGGCTGGTACGTGTGGGGCGCGGGGCTGGGCCGGGCGGGGCTGCGTGAAGGGTGCGGGGTGGGTCCCGGTGCGGTGCGTGGCTGCCTTCATTCATGCGAGGTTTTTCTGACTGTAATATGTGGGTTGTTCTCAGTCTCCTAAAAAGGTCGGTGATGACATCGCTAAGGCCACGGGGGACTGGAAGGGGCTGAGGATCACGGTGAAGCTCACCATCCAGAACAGGCAAGCGCAGGTACTCAACGCCACGAGGGATCGCTCTGTGGTGCAAGCGCTGGGCGCAGCAGGCGCTGCTTGCCGCAACCACAGGCGCCAATCCCGGCAGGGTCGACTCAGCCCTTCATCCTTCCGAGGTGGATAAAATGAGTGCCACACGTTGTGTGGGGTCTTCTGGGAAGACCTGAGCAGGAAGGCAACGCCCGATCCTTCTGAGTGCAGTGGGTGCGTGTGTGTATAGTGTGGGGCTGGAAAACAAGGGGAATGGAGGTCTGAACAAAGCCCTTCCGAGCCGGTCCTGCAGCCACCCGCCACTATACCTGCCTTGAATTGAGTGGCTGGTATATTCCAGTGGTGAGCTGAGAGCAGCCCCAGCCCAGGAAGCAGTGCTCTTCTGGCTGTGGGGAGGCCTGTGCCGAAAGGCTGGGAACAAAGTCCTGTGCTGCAGGAGGCGGCGAGTACTGGGGAACAGAAAACGAAGTCCAGGCTTTGTGTTATCTGCATGCTTGGGTGGTGGGGAAAAGAATGAATCTCTTTTTATTTAGATAGAAGTGGTTCCTTCTGCCTCTGCTCTGATTATCAAAGCTCTGAAGGAGCCCCCCCGTGACAGGAAGAAGCAGAAAAACAGTAAGTTTTGTTCTGCCTTTGGTTCTCAATGTCATTTAGTGCTGAAAAAGGACATGTACCTCGTGGCTGCTTAGCATAAACTGGCAGACAGTTGCCAGGGGGCTTTTGGGGCAGCGGGATTTCCTGAAGTGTAGCACACAGACAAGCTCATAGATCCTCAAAGTGAGCAGAACAGCCACCCGCCACTGTACATGTCTTGTAATGCAGTGACTTGTATAGTCCAGAGGTGAGCTGAGAGAAAATGCCAACCTAGGAAACAGAGTTATTCTTCTTGTGGGTAACTCTGTGCCGAAGGCTGGGAACAGCAGCACTGATCACAGCCCCAGCGTGGCTGTAACCTCACTGCTCTCTGATCTGAGTGCCAGGAACAGCGTTTCTCTGTTGGAGCATGGGGAGCTGGAATCGCACTGTGCTTCAGTGAGCTTACTGGTGCTGTTGTTTTGCTTCACAGTAAAGCACAGTGGCAGTGTCAGCTTTGATGAGATAGTGAACATCGCTCGGCAGATGAGGCACAGATCTCTGGCTCGAGAGCTGTCTGGTAAGTACTGACCTGAGGGGGTGGGACTGAGTCTTGCTGTGTGATCTCAGTGGCTCATGCTCTTGGCTGATTCTTGGGACAGCCTAATAACTGGAGTGGTAAAGTTCCTCCAGCTTGTCTGTGCTGACACTGAACAGGTGGCTGTAGCAGCACGTGAACAACCTGGTGCTGCCAGCAGCCAGCCTCTTACTGCCTGGTGAAGGCAGTGCCAGCCGCAAGGCACGAGTGCATGGCAGGACTTAACTGAGGGATCCTGACCTGCCTGCAGTACCTACTTCTGTCGCTATATGGGGATGAGTAGTAGGTAGCACCCTTGGCACTCAGCTTGTAGCAGAGTAGTGCTTTCTGGAGCTTTCTGTGGACAGTACCCTCTAGCTGGCTTAGGCTGTGTGCTGTCCCCTTCTGAACTGGGTGGCTGCAGCCTGCGGATCACCAGGTAGATGGCATGGGAGGGCTGAGGCAGTTAGGCATTGAGCATCTAATGGTTCTTCAGGGTTTTTCCTGTGCTAAAGCTGTGTTTTCCAACTGCAGGGACAATTAAGGAGATTCTTGGAACTGCTCAGTCTGTGGGCTGCAGCATTGATGGCAGGCACCCACATGATATCATTGATGACATCAATAGTGGTGCAATTGAGTGCCCAGCTGTAAGTATCCATCTCTAACTGAAACTGCTGTAATTAAGCTATTTACTGAAGGGTTCTCTACTAACGAGCCATATTTTCTTCTCTCAACAGAGCTAAGTGTGGAAAAGAAGTTGCCATATGAAGGTTCTTACATGTTCTGTAACACCTTAAATACTTAATAAAACAACCAGGCTGTCTGTAAACAGCGTCACTAGTTTTGTCCTTGTCCAGTTCTGTGTATGTGGGCTTCGCTAGGCTCTGCCTGCCCTGTGCAGAAGGACCAAGGTGATGGTTCTCATGCAAATGTTAAAGATGTAGGATTCTCATTTCCCTGAGATGTTTCCTTGCAGTGATGCAGAGCTTACAGAAGTAGAGTTGCCTCAAGCAAGCATTCCCGTGTGCAGAGGACAAACACCTCTGACTTCTCCTGTGGAGAGTTTTCTGTGAGCTGCTCTTGTCAATGCCAGGTGTGCACATGGCTCTGACAGCTACAGCTGGTGCCCTTCCCTGGGGTAAGTGCTGCTGCAGGAGGTCAGCTTCCCCAGGTCAGGACAGCCAGGGCTGCTGTAGTTCCAGTGGCTGGCACCTGCCAGGGCTTGGGAATAAGCTGGGCTGCCTGCCTCTGGGAGGAGCTGCACGTGCACTGATAGAAATGAAGTCCTGGAGAGGGCTGTATGCCCAGGTCTGTCCTCAAGCCTGTAGCATTTGTGCCTGATGGGATGGAGCTTGGCCTTGTTTAGCCAGCAGTGGGAACGTCTGGTTTAGGTGGCAGTGTGGGCTTCTGTGGTGTACCGTGGTGAACCATGACAAGGTTCTTTGCTCAGGCTCTGCTCATGCCTTCAGTCAGTAGATTGGGTTTCCTGGTGACTAGAAAAAAGACAGACAATTCAGATTGAGGTGAACTGTGCATTTTTCACTACTGAAGAGCAGCAAGCCCTGTGGTTAGGGTTGGAATTCTGTAGTCCATCTCAGAGCGTTGTGAAGGGGCCGGTTTCGTGTCTCTTGGGCCTCCTGACTCCTTGGATGGTGATGCTGGGGGAGCTGGGTAAGCAAGCTTGATAGCCACTGTCCACATCGTATGCTCCAGGTCCTGGTGTCTCTGAAATTAAAAACACTGTGTTGGTACTTCCCTTTGGGTGTTTTGAAAATCAAGAGCTGCCTTAGCAGGCTGCTCCAAACCACCCATCTGATGAAGCGTTAGGAATCTCCTCCGAGCTTGGCTATAACATAACCAGCCTCTAATGGAGGGGTGCTCTGTGCTTTGGGTGTGATGCGTGTTGTACATGACAGGGTTTGATGCTTGGTGCTCACATGTGAGAGCAATGTGGAGCTGTTACTGAGGTACTGCTGGAGGGTGCAGGTAAAACCAATGTTCTCTGAAGTTCCTGGGAAGCATTGTTCTATTTCCAGCAGGGACTGGGCTCTCCTTTGGGGTGGCATAGCACCAGGGATGCTGCGTGATCTCTCAGGCTGCACAAAGCTGAAGTGGAATAATGCTGGTGATAAGAATGCTTTAGCTGGTGTTGCTAAGCCCTGCTAACAATGCTGTTAGGAGTGCAGTTCACTTCAGCCCCACCAGCATCCCGGGGTGGGGAGGAGCCTTCTCAGTGTTCAGCTGTTCTTCTGAAGGGAGAGGGAATGAAATTCTCCCCAAGATTCTGAATGCTGTGGGCTTGGTCTCAGAAAAGCTTTTTGGAAGGTATGCTTTCCTCCTCTACAAACGCAGTGATGGTACCCAATGAGTTGATATTTCATCACTGTCTTTTCACTTCTGCAAGCAACACATTTATACAGCACCTACAGCACAAGAGGAAGACTTCCTGGATGGAGCTCTACTACAGCAAACAGGACTGTATACGGTAGTGCACACTGTGGTAACTGGGGGAAAGGGTGGCAAACTGGTGTGTCTGGCAATGAATGTGCAGTATACCTCAGCTGGGCTGCTCAGAATCACCACGTGGGGCCTTGTTTGTTTACCAGGATCTGAGTCCTTTGGGAAAAAGCCAGAGCAGCAGGAGGGAGATGGCTGTGCTGGGGATCAGCTGCAGCATGCATCTGGTGCTGGGTGACCTGGAGTCTCTGCGTAATAAAGTCAGGCCCCCAAATAAATCCCAGCCTGAGCTGACTGTGGGAAAATGTGGTGGCAGCTACTGTGCTGTGTGTGCTGAGCTGTGGCTGCTGGTTGCTGAAGTAGTGCAAGCAGTGTCACTTCCTGCTATGCAAAGCACCGCACAATTCCAAAGTAGCTGTTGTTTGAGGATACTCAGATGCAGAGCAATGTGGAGAAATGAAACCTGTAACTGCTCCAGCTTAAGCCAGAAGTGTGGCTTCTGGCTGCGCTGCCTGAGCGTGCAGCAGTCATGCACTAGGAATGCATCTCGTATTGTGAAGCATAAAATGTACAGAACATTAGCACGGGGATCATAAGAAATCACCTGTCTGCACACGATTTGACAACAGGCTGCTGCTGTGATAAGGCCTTGGGCTTGCTCTGCTTCTGCGTTGCTGTGCCCAGTGGGGAAATGGATGAAGCTTCCCAAAGGTGGACCTTCTCCACCTGAGATGCTCAATGAGCAGCAGTGCTGTAACTTTACATTGGGCTCATGGGCAGAAGTGGGATGCACAGCAGCAACAAGGGAGCTGCCTGGACCTGGATGAAGGCTGGGCTGTGTGGGAGGGCGGGGGGGGGGG
>JACDJE010000172.1:0-97167 GCA_016647715.1 Pavo muticus | reverse complement strand
CGCGCCCCGTCCCCGCGCCCCGCCCGGACCGCTCCGGGGCTCCGTTCCCGCCGCCTGCGGCCATCGCCGCGCTGCCGGCCTGCCGCCCCTGCGCGCTGCCGGCCGGGAGCGGCGCTCCCCCTGTCGGAGTGGGGAAAGTTGAGAGGTGTTCCCTCCGCACGTGGGTGCGGAAACGGCCCCTGAGCGGAGTCACGCCCCGAGGTTTGCTGTTACCGCCCGCGCCCCCGGGGCTGGGAAGGCCGAGGGCTGCCCGGGCTGTGCTGCTCGCGGAGCTCCCGGCGCCGCGGCGTTCCCTCTGCGCGGCCATACTGACAATAGTGAGGCCCCACGTGCGGCGCTGCGTCCGGCGAGGAGAGGTGGGGGCTGTGGGAGCGGGGCCGGGGGGGCACGGGGGCTTCAGCACCTCCACTATGGGGCAGGGTGAGAGGAGGTCTGGGTCAGATGGGAGGGGGAAATCCTTTCCTCAGAGCGCCCTGAGGCCCTAGCACTGCTGCCCAGAGCTGTGGGTGTCCATCCCTGGAGGTGCCCAAGGCTGTGGGTGGGCCCTAAGCAAACTGAGCTGGGGGGGGTTTGGGGTCCCTCCCAACCCAACCAACCCATGAAGCCGCAGCAGTAGAGGCTCAGTCATGCTGGAGATCTGAAACAACCACAGTTCCACGGCAGTTCAGCATCCTGCGGACACGTGGGAGGTGCTGCCTGTCCCTGCCGCCGTCCCATCGGAGCTCACGCTCTGCTGCTCAGCACCGGTTGTTCTCACAATCTTCCCCTTCTGTCTAGGCTCGCATGGAGGTGGATGCTGATGGAAATGGTGCTAAAATATTTGCTTACGCTTTTGACAAAAACCGTGGAAGGGGATCCGGCCGCCTGCTGCACGAGCTGCTCTGGTGGGTATCCCATGGGGCCCGGGGCTGCTGCTGCCCCTGCCCACAGCATTCAGGGACGCTCAGGGGCTCCAAGCCTCAGCCGGAGCCCAGCACAGCAGTGCTGCTGTCTCCTGGCCTGGGTCTGTTTTGCACTGAGCCTTGAAATAGCTGAGGCTCCAATAACGTTATTTCCAGGGAAAGTAGTTACAGGTGAGTATTATGTTGCTTAGATCTGAGAAATACGACTGAAACTTCACTTGGGGCTGCTTCTGTGCTGTGACGAGCAGGTAGGTGAGAAGTGGCAGAGCGTGGTTTGAACGTCTGATAGCCTGAAACTTCAGGGATCTTGCTTGGCTTTCTGGAGCGCTGCCTGCAGGGTGCTGCTGCTGTTCCCTGTACTGCTGTGTCTGCTCCTACGTGGCAGGGAGCACTGCCTGAAATTCTTTGTAGCCGCCATTAGGACTCAGCCCAGTGTGCAGGTGATTGTCAGAGGCACTTTGTAAATGTGTTTTCATGGCTTTGTAGGAAAGATGGGATATGTTGACGAGAACCATTATTTATTTTTAAAAGCCTTTTTTGAGAAATTAAACATGCCTTCTGTTCAGTCCCATAAACTGTGATGAGAAGTCACAGCGCCCAAGATCTCACCGTGCTTTCTTCATTGCTTGAGGTTACCTGTTCTCCCCCAGCTCAGTGCCTGGATGAGAGGAGGGAGTCAGGAGGAGCACCAGGCACTATTACTATTATTTTCAATCTGCTCATTAAATATGGATTTTAACCTGCTGTTGTTGTTTAATCTCACAGTACACAACTTTGGAAGTGAGTCAGAAGTTGGCTGCGCCGCACGGTGCGAGATGGGCTGTCAGCCCCTGCTGCCTGTGCACCTCACAGCAGGACCTGCAGTGCTTGCATTGCTCCAGCGCGTGCAGGGCTTCGCACGCAGCTCAGTCATTGCCTCTCTCGTTAGCTGGACTTCTGTTAGGAAACAATTCTAACGTATTCAGTTGGGTAACTCAAGCTGTGTGACTTCACCGTATGCTGGTGTCAAAGCCCCGAGGTTCTGTGTGATGGGGATTTTTGGAGGCGGGCTGTGAGCTGCCCTGCAAGCCAGTCTGCAGGTCTGGAGATGCAGTCAGGTTCTTTGGGAAGCACTCAGCGTTTCTACGGTTCTGTAAAGTCGGCTTGATCCCTCTGAGGGTGTGTTCTGCTGTGGGCTTTAATTACATGCTACCACGAGGCAGCTTTGTTCGCCTTGCTGCCTGAGTCTCCTCGTATCTCTGGGAAGCCTCTTGGCTGCAGGTGCCGTGTGGTGCTGGCCCTGCAGTCAGCACAGCGTTCTGCTCTCCTTGTGCTGCGGCTGTTCTGAAAACAAACCTGCAGTGTGTTGAGCTGAAGGTCCTTCCCCCATGAGCTCTGGGGCAGCAGGGAGGGCTGTGAGGGCCCTCTAAGGGACATGGGTGGCAGCACCCATCACAACTGTGTTTCCTGCATGAAGGAAAAGCAGAGAGCTTGAGTTACTTACCTGTCCTTCTGTGTGCCCTTCTTTCCCAGAATGTCACTCTGAAGGAACAAACCTGATGCTGTGCTTCTGGTTTAGCATACAGTGTTGTATGCTTCTGCAATAAGGCTGATTGATAGATATGTTTTGGTTTGAGTTAAGCAGGGATCATCGTTCATGTTGTGAGGCCCTCAGATCTGGAAGCTTGTGGCTACCAAAGCTGCAGTGGTGATGGGAACCTTTTCCCACTCCCCCCAAAACCCTCCTGCCGATGTGTGCAGCAGCTTGCAGTGCCACGTGGGAGCTGCAGCCTGAAACATAACCACACTTCTGCAGTGCTCCCTCAGGAGGAGCTTCCTGCAGCCTTTGGCTCAAGTGGCTCCTGGGTGCCCTGCACCAGGATATGCCCCTGGGCGTTATGGTGTGAAGGAGGTACAGCTGCAATGCAGCTTACTGGGGTCATGGGTGCAGATGGAGGCTTTGTAGAAGCAGGGTAGGACATGTCTTATTGATGCCCCTAACAATCTCTTGTAATCCTCTTGTTCTTGAACTTCAGCCTTTCTTTGAACTCTCATTATCTGTTTCAAAGAAGTTTCTTGGTCAGTCTGCCTCCTTCCCTCCTCCCCAGTTTGCTCTTACTTTGCACTTCCCTTTCCTCCTCCCAGATCCCACATCCGTATCAATCCCATCTCCCTTGTTGGCACTTTGTCCTGGTCTCGGTCTAATGAACCTTAATTCCTTCCCTCTTGGTATCTGATCGATGGCTGCCTTCATCTGTATGGGTCCACGTACCTCTATGGTTCTCACTTCCAGCCTTCAGGGTTCCCCATTTCATTTGTCAGACCCTCCTGCAGTGTTGAACAACTCCAAAGCAGCTCTCCCTCTGTTAGAGCCTTTCAGCAGACTTCTTTCCATAGCTTGCTTTTGGTTTTTGGTTTCTTTTCTTCTCTAAATCAAGGCTGGCATGAGTTAATATGCAGCTGTCCTGCTTTGGGTTCGAGCAGTGTTCAGTAATGTCTCTTAGTCAGTTGTGCAGGCATTGCAGGCTGTCTGTTATTCACAATTAGTCAAAAGCATTTGCCTGTTTGCTGGTGAAACCCCTGTCCTGTTGCTTAAGAGACGTCCTCAGTAAATGAAGAACTGACTCACGCCAGTGCCAAACTTGAACATAAGTGTGTCTGATAGAAACTCTTATTAAAATAATAAAACAATATTAGTTCCTTTCAAGCTATAATATTAATAATTACATGGGTGCTGTTGCTGAAACTGGAATGATGGTTTCTGGAAGTTTCTCTGCAATACTCTTGCAATTAAAATATACCAGGATTGTCTTCTGAGTCAACTAATTTATAATGGAAATGAGCTCCTGAAACAGATCTCTGTCTTCTGGGAGCTGATATAGCTGAAATATTCACTGCAGCCTGAGTTGTAACATCACCGTTTCAATGGCAGCAGGCTGGGAGGTCATCTGGATTCAGAGCAGTGCTTGGGGCTGTGGAGCACTGCTCACTGCTGAGCTCTGAGCTGGTTTTGTTTCCTGCAGGGAGAGGCACCGCGGAGGGATCGCTCCGGGATTTCAGGTGGTACATCTGAACTCAGTGACCGTGGACAACCGGCTCGACAATCTGCGCCTCGTCCCGTGGGGGTGGAAACCCAAAGCTGAGGATCTCTCCAGTAAACAAAGGTGCGTCGATGTTTGGCAGGGAGACGCCATCAAATAATACTTGTCAACATCCTCAGTTGTTTCGCCTCTTCTATTTAGCGGTGTCCATCTTGGCTGAGCCTGTTTGTTTGACCTTGGGCTGCTTATGCATCACTGTTTCAGACTGCTCATCCGAGAAAGAGCAGAGTTAGTGCTGACCATGCTATGGAGGGCCGGTCTCACCCCGTGGCAGTATGTCGAGGTTCTGCTCTGCCAGATGTCACCACAGTAAAGCAGTAAACCTGCATTCCCTTCTGCTTGAATGGTGGCATCTGGGGACGCAGAGATCAGCCCGCAGTTCTTGCAGGCTCGTAGCTCTCGTTCTCAGAGAAGTTCACACACAGTCTGCAAAAGCCAGTGGCTGCACGGTGCTTACATCTGAAATTGTGTATTTAGGTTAAAAGCAAGTTCCTGGGAGCAGCTTCTGTTGGTGTTCAGTGCAGGTTGTGGGAACTTCCTACACACCACGTCGTGCTGATGTTACTCACAGTGCATCAGATCCTTACGTCAGGTTGGATTTGTTTCACCTGTGATGGGGGGGCCCAGGAACGTTCATTTTTGGTGAGGGATGCAAATGCAAAAGGCTTAATTCTTTTGCATTTACACCAGAGTAACCCTAAAAGGATGCCGTATGTGGGAAATTTGTGTAGTCTGAGGTGTAGCAGGTTCAGTGCAATGGTAACCTTACCTGCTTTCTTTAACAAATGTGTACTTGCTTTTTTAAAGGGAACAGAGTCTGTATTGGCTGGCAATCCAACAGCTCCCTACAGACCCTATAGAAGAGCAGTTTCCTGTACTGAATGTAACACGATACTACAACGCTAACGGGGATGTTGTGGAGGAGGAAGAGAACTCGTGCACATACTATGAATGTCACTACCCCCCATGCACAATGATTGAAAAGCAGGTTTGTTTGAAAGAGCTGGAAGTGAACAGATGATGACTTGGGCTGCATCTGTAGGGGAGGGGAGAGGTTGTTTCTAAAGCTAGCAAGTTTTGCGGGCTGCATTCAGTTGCTAAAGGCAGAAGTTCTCTTTAACTCGGGTGTTCTTCAGCATGGATTTTTTCTGATGTGTTCAGGCTCTTAAGACTTCTTTAGAAGCATTTATCAGGGCTTCATTGAGGAAGGATGTAGATTCTAATTGTCTGTTTGAGAGAACGTCGTGTTGAATTGGAACGAGAAACGACCTAACGGTTTGCTGGGAGTATAATGGCTGCAATGTACACAGAAAGGCAGGTGGAAGCATTCCAGTCTCCAGTGACCCAGAATTTGAAGGAGCTGTGCGAGGCTTCTTTATCAGATACGGAGAAAGCATTTTAAGGCTTTGAACAGTAGTGGAGTAAAAAAAATTACATGCTTGACCTTTCATGTGAAGTGAGTGGACTTTCATGGTGCTTATTCAGCGCTGAACTGACAGGAAAGCTAGCTGTAGCTCTTTGCTGTGGGCAGATGAAGTGAAGCACCATAGTCCAGGTGAAGGCAGGTATGGAATGGGGCATCTGAGGGCTGCGTGTCCATCAGACCGATGTCTTTATCTAGGAATAGGGACTTTTCTTTTGTGATAACAAACACTGAACAGGCTAAAATCATTTCGTGCTCCATTTTAGTCTTTATGAGGAGGAAGTAAACAAATTAAAAAACTGTCTTAATTTGAAAAAGGGTGAGCTTTGCCTTCTGTTTGGGTCTGCACCTGAGAGCTTCCTGGATGACCGTCCAGCAATGACAGCGCGAGCAGCCCTGCTGACTGTGCCTGTATCAAAGATGTTTGCACAACAGCAGCAGTACGAGAACACGTGTGAAGCTGTCAGAATTTAGTCTGCTGAGCCCTGCAGGGGCAATTGCAAAATCAAACAAATGCCGTCGCTTCCAGTCGCTGTGATACTCTGAGGCTGGTGCTGGGATGTGCCCTTAGGCAGCAGCGAGAGGTGGACTGTAAACCTTGGGAAGGGCAGAGGTCTTGTGGTGCTGACCAGGCTTGCTAACTCTGCCTTCTTTCTCCTAGCTACGTGAATTCAACATCTGTGGCCGCTGCCAGGTGGCCAGGTACTGCGGGTCGCAGTGCCAGCAGAAGGACTGGCCTGCGCACAAGAAGCACTGTCGGGAGAAGAAGCGGACCTTCCAGCAGGAGCTCGGGCCCGAGCGATGACCGGGCGGCTCAGGCCTCTCAGCAGCAGGATTCCTTCTCAAAGGCATTGGACTCTTGCTTTTGCACAGTAATGACAGACTGCTTATTGAAGCCAGAGGCACTGAAGAAGAAAAACCCTGTGATGCTTGAGCAGAACAGCTGACTGGACGAAGCCGGCTCTGACTGGTGCTGTGGAAAGGGATTGGGTCTACCCTTCCAGTATTATATTCTCAAGCAAAAAGACTACTGTGGAGGCTCCAGGCAGGAAGCTTCTCATTATTTATATGTTAATACGTTTGTAAACTCATGTACAGTTTTTGTTAGAAATTCTTGATAGGACTCATTACCTGTAATGTGCAGATGAGAACACATTGTTGGCCTCAAAAAGTCATGTAGCAAAAGCTTTTCCTCCCATGTGGCTAGAAGTGTCTGTGGCTGTGCCAAGGCCGGAGGCTCTGACATCAGCACTTGCTCTGGAGAACTCTGCATGGAAGTTATATTTAAAAAGCAAAAAAAAAAAAAAAAAAAAAAAAAAAAAAAAAAAAAAAAAGCAAACACAGTAAAGGTTGGAATGAATCACTGTGTGCTCTGTAGTGTTCTGCTGTTCCCTGCCAGGTGCTTTCAGAGCACAGCCACACGTGGGTGTTGGAAATGCATACCCAGTAGGTGCTGGGACAGAGCGTGGGACCACGTGGGATCGCTGTGAGCAGGCAGGCTGTGGTGCTGCTTCCTTCGGAGCGCTGCTGGAGTCCGTGTGTTAAGCAGGCAGTGCTTTTAGAAAGCTGAGCTGGCTTTCTTGTCACAGAGCCCTTGTACAGAAGTAGCTGTAGGGAAGCTCAGGAAGGCAGCTGCCTGGGGGTGCGGTTGCCCTCGTGGCTTCCCTGGGAGCACAGCAAATACTGTGATGTGCAGATTGTCTAAATGACCTAATATTTGGTGATGGAGTTATTTATTTAAAGAGAAAGTGTCAAACCAAGAATCTTTTTTTNGGGGGGGGGTTGGGCTGACCGATGTGTTTGCGGTTTCTGAGAACATCCAGGCTCGTCCTCTGCTGCCTGATGAAATGTGGGTACATCGCTCCGGAGAGCCGAGGGCTGCAGATACTGCACGTGGGCTGCAGTGAAACGGAGAAAGGCACAACACAAAATTAGCTTCTATCACTTCAAATAGCGGTGGCAGACATCAGCTTATATCACACATCCCAACTCCGACTGTCAGTCTGCAAGACCTTGTGCAGCCTCAGCAGCAGCTGCAGGAGCTCTCCTGCCTTCTGCTTCCCTTTGCTTCCCCTCCAGCTGTTTGTAGGGTCTTTCTCTGAGGGAGCAAAGCAGAACACTGACATCCCAGGCACTTGCTATTTCTAATACTTGGACATGGAGATTCCCAGCAAGGAGGCATGGCTTTGGTGCTCTCTGAAGCGAGGTCTGGTTTTGACCCAGCACATTCCTCACCTCTCCAAGAACACAACTTGCAACAAATCCTGGTTTGGTGTAAGGAAAAACATCTCCAAGTGGCCCCAGACTGCAGTGGGGACACTGCTATGGTGGTAGAACCTCCTGGACCCTGGAGAAGCTCCATTGGCCAGGCTGGTTGTGCGCTCAGCGGTCGGCTGGCTCCCTTCCAGCTGAGGTTTGCTGCAAGCTGCACCAGTGCTTGCACTGCTGACAGAGCGGGCAGTCCAGCAGAGGTGAACAGCACCTCTTTCAAAAGCAATTTTAGTTTAAAGAGCTTTAAAGTGATTGCTAACCTCAGTGTTAGCAGAGCCCCCTCTGGGAGCACCCCACATTGTGCAGCATCCCTGCACACACACACACGCACACTGCATGCCTCCACTTGGCAGTGCAGGAAATAATGGGGGAGGAAAAAGAATGTATTTTGCTTAAGGGAAGCTCTCCTTGGGTCAGGATATGACCTCTCCCATGCTGCCTTAGGACAGCCCCAGCAGGAGCCATGCAGCTCTGGGAAGCACGGCCCCGCTCTGCCAGTAATTAATTTGTTTCCCACCCAGGGTTCCCAGAAAGGAGCACGGACTGAGCCGTCCCTAACAACCTACATCAGCTCTGCGTTTGAACTCCGTCCTCCTGATCGCGGGGTCTGCGCTCGGCCACCACGGTTTCTTCCCGCTGCAAAGTGCTGGATCTGCACGAGGAAGGACGGGAAGTGCCACAAAGAGGTGCTGAGCCCTTCCCAGGACACGGCTGTGCCGCGCTGCGCTCCCCGAGGTGACCGCACGGACACCGCCGCTCCGCATTTACCCATGTTTCCGCATTTGGACAGCGCCTTCGGGGCCGAACACGCGGAGTTTGGCGGCAGCAGCACCGGGCCTTCGGCGCTGGGTCCCCGTCGGAGCACGGCGGTACAGAACGACGCCGAGGAGTGCCGAGCGACGCCGTAACAGCGCCTCAGGAGCGCCTGCGCGGCACAGAGGCGGAGGGGCTGCGGACACCGCTCCTGCAGCGCAGCGGCCCCAAGCTATCGTTCGTCCGTCTGTCCGTCCGCTCCAGTTCCCATAGAACCCCTAGACAGACCCTGGTCTGGGGCCAGGCCGCTGCCAGGCCTTCGGGGCTGGTGATGAGCCCCACCGCCGCGAAGTTACGATTTATTTATCGTTATACGCATAACGCAACGACTCCCGGAGGCCCAGGCCCGCTCCCACGCCGCCNTTTTTTTTACTTAGTAATAAGGATTTGACGTGCAGAGTATGTGCCTGGTTTTTTCTTTTCAGGTGTTTTCTCATGTATAACTTGAAAGTCGTTTTCTCTCTCACTTTTTGCCTTAAAGGTGTATCAGAGTTCCCCGAGGAGCTCAGTGATTTAGTACCAGGTGTTAGTCTTGCTTCGCAGCTAGAAGAATGTGAGTTGCTGAATTCTGAAAGCAGAGCCTTTCTCTCAATGCTTCTGAAATAGATTTTTTTTTTTTAACATAAAACTGTCAAATTCATTTTTCAGTTGGAATTCACTTTGCCACTTCGTGTTGCATTGTTGGTCTTGCTTGTATTCAATCTGACAGACAACAGCCTGCTGTGGATGCCAATATTATATTATGTTTCTAATATCTGCTCAGGAAGTTCTTAATTATTACTGCTTGGGTGGGTTTTTGTACTTCAGGCATTGTAGTGAATAGCAACTTGTAAAGCTTCCTGCTGGAAGCTCCCTTGGTGGTCACACTGTGAAGGTGCAGCTCTCTATTCATGGTTATACCTCAGCTTTTCTGTTCAGGCAGCCTGAAGTGCTCTGAGGTACAAAAAGGTTGAGCAGGACCTGTTCAAACTTTCCTTATTATTTTTTTTAAGGAAACTATTGATTGCTTTAAATGAATGGTAAGTTTTTTTTAATATAAAGTGGAGCGTAAGGAGTATTTTTACCCAAGGTAACAATCTGAGAAGGGCAGAAATATTGTCTCCTTGCCTTTCTAAAGGGCTGGTGTTGCTCATGCCAGTTCTCCATTGTACTACCACTAATTGTGATTAGCAAAGTGCAGTGTTAGAGCATTTAAACAACTTCTGCAGCACTGAGCAGAGAGAGTGGTCATGGCTCATCTGTAGGAGAAATAGGCAAACCGAAATGAAGTGCTGATGAGGAAGCAAAGGGCAGATATCTCTTGAGCAGCAGATAAAGGAGAGGTGAAATGCTAAAGGGAACAAAAATAGGATGGTGGGTGCCTGGGGTGGTAAATGGGGTGGGAAAGGTGACCACTGGGTTAGGAGGTCTGTTACAAGTCCCTTCATCAACTAATGATGAAGTAAGACAGCTACTAACCTTAGTGTGCAGCTGTTGACTCCAACCCTGTGTGCCTGAGAGCAGTGGCTATGAGGACCCCAATGTCTCTGAGCAGTGATGCCTGCCAGGTTGCTGGAGGATCTGATGGTTGGAGTGTTTGGGAGCAGAAGGCAGAGGCCCAGGCCCATGCAGTCCTGCTGCCTTGCCTTTGCCACGGGCTGTTCCCTGCTGGATGCACACGGTGTCCTGTGCGGCCCATGGGGTGCTCCAGGGCTGCTGCTGGTGGGTCGTGCTGGTCTCCTTCAGGTCCCAGGAATGAGTGAATGTCTCTGGTGGTTGCCAGTTCTGGGAACACCCCATGGGACCCTGGGAGAGCCCGGAGAATGGCTTTCCTCACAGCTGTGAAGAGGCAACTCCCCCTCTGCAGGCTCCTGCCATGAGCTGCTGGTAACCACAGCACAGTGTTGTGTACATGTCAGCACGCCATGAAATATCATTTCCCCCCCAGGTATTTTCCTTCCCATCCAAGTGGTGTGGCAGCACCTATCCCACAGTTCAGATAAAAACTGTGGCTAGTGTAAGGAACACAAAGTCTGAAATAACATACTGCAGGGCACTGTGTTCACCTGATGTTTGGGCCTTTTAACACACTCTATTGAGTGTGTGTGCAGAACATAGGTTTATATTCTTTTGCTCTGTGATGATGACTTCTAAATGAAAGTGATGGAGGTAAAAGGGGCAGCTCAAAGCCCCAAGTGCTTGTGGGGGATGTGGAACCCGTGTGAGACACTGAACTGGGGCTGGGAGCAATCATTTCCATCCATTGTTTGCCATCAACAGGCTTGAGAGGGGACAAGGAGGCCGGTGTAAGTAAACAGCACTGTGTGATGCTCCTACGGGATGAACAAAATCCTTTGTGAACTGAACCTGTGTCCAAAAGCAGAAGAAGAAAATAATAGGATTAAATGTGCGTGGGAGTGGGGGATAATACAAAGTAAAATGGAATTTGAGGAATGCTCAAATCATAAAACTCACACAAAGTGATTTTAAAACCCATCAGGAGCAGAGAGACTGCCACAGTCAGCAGACACAATGTGCAGTGAAGGGAAGATTTGACCTGGAGATAAGGTCTCAGCAGGCAGAACCAAGTGAATTGTTTACTTCTGTGTTCACTGCGAGAGGACTGGGATGCAGGAATGCTTCCAGAGGGAGAGCTCAGCAGAGAATCTGTCTAAAACCAAAATGCTTTTAGGAGTGATTAAAGTTCAGAATCGAGCAGCAGCAGCGAAGTGCCAGGCCCAGACAGTCTGCTCTGAGGGAGCTGGCAAGGGAATGAGCAGAGCCAGCAGCAGGGATGTGCAACCTTTCTTTGGTACCAGCATGAAAACTGCTTCTGAAATGAGTTCTGGGGCGGATGTGGCAAAACACAGCCAGGTATGTGCAATGCTTCCCCTTAGCAAATTTGGGGTTGCTACAATGCAGCATCAAGGGCTGAATGCTGGCGAGGAATTGGTGTGTTTTGTGTAGGGAAGTCCCAGTGACTGTACCAGGGTTATAGTAATGGCATCAACAGGCTGAAGGGACATGGCTTGGACTTCCACTGCATAACCAACCACTACCTTTGCTCACAGTAAAGGCAAAAAGCTGCTGTGGGACAGCAGGAAGGTCACACAGCTGGGAAAGGGAGGAAAGGAAGATTTAAAGGGAGGTGTGCTTTGATGGGAGGATGGCAACAGCTGTATGGCTGAAAAATTTATTGTGAAAAAGTAGTGAATGGAGAAGGCAGCAAAACCCACTGAGGTTATTCAGAGTGATAATAATAATGATAAGGGCTGAGTGAAGAACTGCAGGAGGGGAGGGAGATGGAGGGCGGGGCCATCGTGCTGTGCTACGGGGCCGGGCGGTGCGGGGGGACCCGAGGGCTCCGTCTGGGCCTGGGTGAGGAACGCGGGGGCGCTGCGGCTCCGTGCTGTGCACTGTGAGCGATGGGGACGGCAGGGACGGCTTCAGGGGCGGCACCGGCCGAGGGCGCTGCGTGTGGGATTTGCCTCAGCGCGGGGCACCGACGGAGCGCCGCTCAGAGCTCGGCTGCGGGGCTCCTCCAGGCCACGCGGCTCCGGGAAGCGTTCCCCGCTCGCTCCCGAGGTCCGGCCTCCCCGCCCACCCCGCCCGCTGACAGGAAGCAGTCGGGGCCGCCGCCGCCTCTCCCCGCCCCGGCGCGGAGCTGCGGGCAGGCCGGGGCCGCCCCGCGCGGTATGAGCGCGGCCTGAGATGGCGGCCCCGTGCCGGACGCGGACGCTGCAGGTGGTGGACACGGAGTTCAGCGCCTACGCGGTGGAGTGGTGCCCGGTGGAGGGCTGGCACAGCATCCTGGCCTGCGGCACGTACCACCTCCGCCCGCCCGCCGCGGTGAGGCCGCCTCAGCACCGCCCGGGGCTCTTCCCTCCCCTCGGGGCCGCGCTGTGCGGGTCTGCGGGTCCCCGCGGGGTCCTCTGGCGGAGCTGCGGTGATCCACCCTGAGGAAGAGCCCCCCGCGCTACCCCTGGGCGGGGGGGTGGCAGGAGCGCCGCTAAACGTGGGCTTTTCTTCCTAATTTCTGGTGTAGACTGACTGCAGAGGGAGCCACGAGGCCTGCGTCCGGACGGGGCGCCTCTACCTGTACCACTACAACGAGGAGCAGCCCTACATCCCGCTGACTGAGATCCAGAGGATAGACACTGCTGCCATCCTGGACATCAAATGGTAACGCTGGGCTGGGGGGGCTGGAGAGCACGGGGCTGGAGGCCTTGCCGGGCTCTGCTGCTCCTCGGTGCCTTCTGCCATTGGTAGGGCTGCAGCCTGACTGCTTACAGCTAAATTATCCCCGACTTCTCAGAGGGAAGCATCCACCAATTAGCTCCAGTGAGCAAATTGCGCTCGTTTCTGCATTACATTCTCCTGTGTGCTTATGAGCAGCTGGGCAGCGACTGCAGACCTCATTTGTTTATCATACAATCGTTTGAGTTGGAAGGGATGCTTAACGGTCATCTGGTCCCACTCCCTGCAGTGCACAGGGACACCCGCAGCTCCATCAGTGCTCGGAGCCCCAACAGCCTGACCTCGGCTGTCTGCAGGGATGGGGCACCACCACCTCTCTGTGCAACTTGTGCAGTGCCTCACTGCCCTGAGTGTAAAAAACTTCCTCTTATATCCAGTCTAAATCTCCCCTCTTTTAGTTGGAAACCATTTCCCCTTGTGCTATCACAACAGCCCCTGCTGAAGAGTTTGTCCTCCCTTCTCACAGCCCTTTAGATACTGACATGCAGAGCTCAGCTCTGCCTGGTGCCTTCACTTCTCTGGGCTGCACAGCCCTAGCTCTCAGCCTGTCCTTGCAGGAAAGTGTTCCATCTCTTTGATTTGTATCATAACACGTCATAGATTCCCCTGATGTATAATGTTTTACCTTTGGTGCAGGTTTGTGGGAATTAGAAGACCCTTAGATTTTCTTCATGAGATTTTTTAATCAAGTACTCTTTCCTTCTGCACCCTAGAGTAAAAGCTATTGCTTTTCTCCTTAAACTCAAGACAGGTATACATTCAAGCCTATTTTAACTGCTGGATCTTTCAGGTGCCACGTTCCTGTTGCAGAACATCCCATGGTTGGCATTGCAAACTCGACGGGTGCTGTGGAGTTCTGCCACCTGGCTGGCAGTGAGGTGGGTGGCTGTAACGCCTGCTGGTGTTGAAGTTGTTCTCACCCACGTTTACACTCTAGCTTTATTTGCAGTGCTCAGAGACTCTGCAGGGAAGGAGTATGGTTTCCATGGCTTTCTCAGTGTACGTAGCTGTATTTTTTTTTTAACAGTTGTTTTGTCTTCTGATGTTTCTCATAAATTCCACAAACTTGTTTATGGCACCGGAAAGACAGGCTGGGCCCTGCGTACCTGCAGGGTGTGGGAGGTGAAAGATGTGGGGGAGCAGCAGTGAGCTTTGTGAACTGTGACTTGAGAATAAGTATGGAGTTACTGGTAAACACAGCAGAAGGTGCAAAGTTGGTAAAAGTAGGGAAGAGTTTTGGAGAGGGGTTTCTTTCAATTGGTGAGAAGAGTCTGATGGAGAGAGCTGTTCCTTCAGAGCCAAAATGGGAAAACCCAACCGGTCTATAAGGGAATTCAGCAGTCAGATCTTCAGTTCTGCACTTCATTGCTCTCTGAGGGAAAGAAAATATGAAGGGGGATTCGGTGGGAGATGGGAAGCAGAATGGTGGGGATGCTGTGTATGCATGAAGTTTGTCCTTCTGCTGGTACTGAACAATTGTACGTTGCTATGGGATTTTTCATCTCTTCTT
Source organism: Pavo muticus (assembly GCA_016647715.1). Lineage (NCBI taxonomy): Eukaryota > Metazoa > Chordata > Aves > Galliformes > Phasianidae > Pavo > Pavo muticus. The sequence continues at coordinate 82,932 of JACDJE010000172.1, read as the reverse complement.
GGCGTGGGTCTCTAATATGTCTGTCTCTGAAGAACACCTGGCACGGACGTAAGCAGTACACGTTGTCTACCTGGTGCCTTCCCCTTCTTAACCTGTTTCTTTTCTTTCCAGTAGAAGAACAGCTGCATGTTGGAGCCATGCTTCAGGGTCGATCTCGGTGCGCAGTGCCTGGCCTTGTCCTTAGACTGGTCCACAGGACGTGAGCAGTGGTGAGGATGGGAGATAAAGGCTGCTGCTGAGGTCGCTGCGTGTGTGGCAGTCTGCGGGCTGAGGCTTTAGATGAATGGAACTGGTGGCTTTGTGAAGTAGCTTAAGATTTCCTTGATCCCAGCTGTCTCCCTTGGCCTTCTCTGAAAGTTACTGTTTCCAGAGTGAGGGTAACAAAGGAACAAGTGCTGTGCTCACTGTAGCAGGAGCAGAGCCTGATCCAACCACAAACCTGAAGCTGTGCCACAGTGAACGAGGGCAGGTGAACCAGGGGCATTTCTCTTTGCTTACCGGAAAGACTGCAATGGGATGCAGCTGGATCCATTGGACCCAACTCGGTTTTTCCATCTGCTCACAGAACAGCTGAAATTCTAGTGTGCAGGTCTGCTTAAGAACTGATAGTAAGAACATTTTAAACAGTTTCATGAGACTCAGTGGAGAGTTGGTTTGGAAGTGGCTCTTACATTTCATTTCAGGAATGGCATAATTGAATTACAGAACATGATTTAGCTCTCCCAAGGAAAAGGTCAGGTGTGTGTTTTCTGTAAGTGTAAAACAGAGTGATACCTTCAGTGTGAGACTGGAAACTGGAAGGGCTCAGAGGCAGAACTGCACTTTGTGTTGCAGGGCAGGCAGTTTGTCACTCTTCCTAATTTAAAGCTATTTCTGTGCATGTTTTCTGTTGTTTAACGAATAAGCAGAGCTTCTAGTTCTACTTTCTTCTCTATGTTTCTTTTTGTTTCTGCCCTTCAAGGTAAAAATGATGGTTGCCATGATGAAAGGTTGCTTTGAAGCACGTTACTGTTTTCTGTTCAGAGACAAATAACCCCTTCTAGAAGCTGCATGTGCAGCCTTTGCATCTTCGGTAGAACTATCAGTGCAGGGCTGGGGGGTGACCAGCTATCTCTTGTGTGGAAATGTGGGAGATTTGGTATGGTTTAGTAACTGGCATATGATGTAGGACTGGAAAGAAGCCCTGAGACACCAAAATCAGTACCTACAGTTGCAGCTAAGTAGGAAGGTAACTAGTTCATGTCAGGGAATTAATATCAAGCCCATGAGAAGTCAAGTTAAGCATTGAGGGGAAAGAAAGACCAAGGCTGTTTTTCTTTCAGTGAAATAAATGTGAGCAGATGGCTCCCTCTGTGAGATCAGGGAGTGGGCATCACTAGTATGGATGGTCTTAAGATGGGAAGCTGAAAATAATTGAATAAATGCATGCATCCCTTCACTGTAGTGTCAGTTTCTCTTGATGTTCACTTGAATCAAATATATATGCTAGCCATCTATAGTTTGGCAGCTGATTTGTACTCGGTGATTACTTAGGACACCAGTTTCAGAAATTTCTGATGCTTTCTCTGTTCTGCTCTAGTGGGTGCCCTTTGAGAGTCATCAGCAGTGATTCAGAGGGTAAGCTGAACCTGTTCTCCATAGATGAATCTGCGCCTTCTGTGCACGTCCTGAACCAGTGGGAGGCTCACAAGTTTGAGGCTTGGATTGCTGCTTTTAATTACTGGAACATTGATGTTGTGTATTCAGGTCTGTAAGCACTGGGGATTTATTTGGGGGTATTGGGGGTGGCTCACTTTGTTTAGTAGAGTGTGTTCCTTGAGATTTTACTTTGCAGAGTTGGGTGTGCTGCTTCCCATCACACTTCTTGTAAAGCTGGGGCTCTCTGCTAGGAGAAAGTGATGGGGGTTAATTAGGAGAAACCACATCTTTTAAGCTGTACTTTGGCTGGCTCTTGGCGAAAAGTTGGTGGTCTCTTGGGTTGTGCAAGAGATGCAGATAGAAGCAAAAAGGTCTGAACTCCTGAAGCTAAATTTTTTTCAATGAGCAAACTGGGGCACTGTTGTTGCATGAGTGAGGAGTAGCAAATGAGCCTCAAATGAGGTTTGATATGTCTGTTCAATGCTCTGATATCCCAGGGCTGAAAAGCAGTAGCTCTGCTTCAGTGCCTCGCAGTGATCTTCTGAGGGGTGTTCAGGATGGCCGTGTTTTGTCTCTGTGCAGGAGGAGATGACAGCCTGCTGAAAGGCTGGGACACCAGATGCAATCCAGAGACTCCAGTGTTCACCAGCAGGAGGTAAGCAAGCCATGCCAGCAGCTGGAGCCCACAGCTATTGTGTCCCTTCCCAAGCTGCTGCATTCAGAGATGAGCAATGAGTGCAGTTTTGTTTCTGCCTCATTTGGGAAATTGAGAGAGAAAATGTATCTCTTTTCATCAGGATGGCCTCATGTTGAAACTTTCTTCTCCACGTCCTTCAAAACAAGCGACCGATCGCTTTTTTGAGGGATTTTTCCATCTGTTAGATGTGGGTGTGTTGTTGTGGAAGTTTTTTTAGAAAACGTTTCATTCTCCACTCATTTCAAGTAATTTTTTTCCTATTTTTTCTGATGGTACAAGGTACCCTGTAGAATGTGATTAAAGCAACGTGTGCAGCTTTCCAGTGAAATTTTATACGTAGCCTTAAAACTCTCGTGATCATCATTGCTGTGGAGGTATTTATGTTGAGAATAAAGCCTTCTGGGAATGGGAATTTCAGTTTTGCTGAAACTCTTATGGGCTCCGAACAGCAGCTTATGGTCCAAGTATTACTGGAAATTGTTCATGCCAAGATAATGTATGATTAGAAGTTTTTTTCTAGAAAGGCATTGTGTGGCTGGATTGTGGATTGTGTGGCTGCAAGCCAGTATGGGCTGACATCTGAGCTCACCTTCCTCTGCTTTCCTGAAACATCTTGGTGCAGCAATATGCACCCCAAAGCCTTGAAATTCAAGGAAGAGCCCCATTTCAAATAGTGTGTCGTATTTTCTGTTGTATATTGCTCTTTTGCAGACATTCAATGGGTGTTTGCAGCATTCAGTGCAGTCCCCACCGGGAGAACCTTCTGGCTACTGGCAGGTAAATCCCTTCTGGCTGCCCTTCACTAGTGTGCTTATCCTCCTCTGTTATCTTAAATGTGGTACTGCTTCTCAAGGTGTGGGCTCTTTAGGAATGCATTGTGGGGAAGGTTATGTGGCATTTCCTCATTTTCTCCTGAACTTGCTGCACTTGAATCAGCTTTGCTGCTTGTCAGCATGTTGATCTGTGACACATCTCCAGCTACGATGAGCACGTGCTGCTGTGGGACACCAGGAACATGAAGCAGCCGCTGGCAGACACCCATGTTGAAGGTGGAGTCTGGAGGTTGAAGTGGCACCCAACCTGTGATTTTGTGCTGTTAGCTGCCTGCATGCAGAGTGGATTCAAGATCCTTGACTGCCGCGGGAGCATGGGTGAGTGTCCAGAGATGCTCTCACACTGCTCTGCTGTTCCCGTTTCCTACCTCCAGGTTAATGGGGAAGCTCCAGCTCTGAGTTTGCTAGAAAGATTCAGATATTGTTTATAGCCTTAGACATTTATTTCAACTTAAATTAACTCTTCCAGCTTTCCCAGACCTATCCTCAGCATTGGCATGGTGGCTTGTGCCAAGTCATCGTCGTTATTCATACGTAAATCTCTTGTAACTTCTCTTAATGGGGTGAAGCCTGTTTGTCTTGGTATAAGAGCATTACCTTTGTTCTGGTTTGTATTCATCTTGATGGTTCAGAGAAGTCTGAATATCGGGTGATGTTTTGCTGTCAGCAGGAGTTACTAACTGCTGGTGACACAGACATGGAGTGGCTGAGGTTGGAAGGGACCTCTGAAAACCACCTAGTCCAACCCTGTGTTCAAGCAGGGACACGTGGAGCACGTTGCACAGTGCCACATCTAGGCAGGCTTTGAGTACCTCCAGAGAAGGAGCTTGCACAGCCTCCCTGGCAGCCTGTTCCCGTGCTCTGTCACTCATGCAGTAAAGAGGTTTTTCCTCGTATTCAGAGGGGAATTCATGCATTTTGGTTTGTGCCTGTTGCCTCTTGTCCTGTCATTGGGCACCACTGAAAGGAGTCTGTCCCCACACATTGAGTCCCTCCTTTAGATATTTGTGTACATTCATAAGATCCCCTCTCAGTCTTCGCCAGGCTGAACAGGCACAGCTCTCTCAGCTCTTACTTATAAGAGATACTGCAGTCCCTCCTTCATCTTTGTAGCCCTCCGCTGGGCTCTCCAGTACTGCCATGTCTCTCCTGTACTGGGGAGCCCAGAACCAAACTCAGTGTATGAATGGGTTATTGCCTCAGAAGGGAAGTGCTGTGCAGTCTGGCTAATCTAGAATAGCATGAACAAGCCCTCCACATGAATCAGAAGATATTTACATGTTTATAAAGCTGTTTGCATTTACATTACAAATATAGTATGCATAAAACAGTTGTGTTGCTGAGTTTCTCCAGACCCACAAGCAGGTCCACAGCTTGTGAAATGAGGATCTCATTTCTTCTGTGTAGGGAAGGGAGGAACTTGGTGAGCCTTTAATATCAGAGTGAGATGCTGAAAGTCCATGGGAAGGACACATCTGCAATTTATTAATAACCAGCGCCTGGTCTAGCAATCTTAGCAGTCATATTTCTGGCTCATTTGAGATCACTGCATGATCTATCTTGAGCCTATTTATGTATTTTGAATAATGAAGCTCTTAAACCTTGTGCACATTAATCCCTTTTCTGTCTGCTCACTGAACTGGGGAAAATCAAAGCTAGTTGGAGGTGGCTGAAGAAGTGTCAGAGGAGCCAGGGTACTTTGTTCTTCCTAAGTGCTTATCTGCTGTAAAGAAGGCGTTAACCAGTACAGTGGGATGGGACAGCTCTTCTTGTATGGCTTGGTCAATACTGAAATGGTTTGTAAGCAACAAAGCGTGTCACAACTTGCTTTCTGCTCATGTCATTATTTGTTTTTTAAAGCGGAAAACACGGAGGAATGTGTCATCCTGACATCCTACGTCTTGCACAACTCTCTGGCCTACGGGGCTGACTGGTCAAGGCTGTGTCCGAGGGATTCCTTGGCTGCACTACAGGACTCTGCTGCTGCGTGCCAGCCTTTGGAGCAGCCTGCGGCACGGTCAGAGGAAGGAGATGAGAGACTGAATTTGCAGGTCCGAAACCTGAAGATAATTTATGAGTCTCCTACAGCTACTTTTGATGTGATATTGGATGAGGACAGTGAAGGCCCTGCCTTGCAGCTCAGAGCAGAGGAGGGTCTTAAGTTGTCTGGGGATCCTGACCTGGGTAGGAAGCCTGATTTAAAGGAGGGGTCAGGTGTGGGTGGGGGTGCTGACCGAGGGGACAGTCCTGAGTCAGCCAGCAGTTCTGTCCTGGGAGTAAAGAGATCCAATGGGATTGGCCTAGATGGAAGCAGTGATCCAGTCAGGTCTTCAGACAGTCCAAAAGCAACAAGCATTGTAGCAACTTGTTCTTTCTATGATAATATCCTGCATGTCTGGAAGTGGGAAATGAACCTGGCTACATCTTCAGAGAGGGCCAGTACTAGATCTCCTTCTGAATGACAGCTGGAAGGTGGCACTGACAAGTCCCAAAGTAAAGGGGTAGGAAAGCTTCTGTACTGACATTAGCATCTAAGCTAACACCCTCTTTTTTTATTTTTTACAGTTCTTATTGTTGAGTTGTGAGTCTTTAAAAGCCAATAATGATGGAATAATCTCCTGATGGTTTTAATTGAGGAAAGCCTTTGCTTTGAGAAGTGTGGTCAAGCACAGACACATTTATTTAGTTTTCCCTTAGTGCACTAATTCAGAGTAGGGCAGCCTTCCTTTCAGAGGCTTCTTGTTTGTGCAGTATATTTGAATCCCCTCAGAGCTGGTTTGCATTTGTATGACATGTTAAGCCTATTCTTCTCTTTCCAAAACAAACCAGACTTGTCTGTGCTACATGTAGACAAACACAGTACGTGGTCAGAGGTTTTCATGAATGTCTCAGAAAAAGCCCATGAGTAGAGGCTTAGGTGTGTATGTAGCTTGTGTGATCTGTAACCTGGTGTGTACTTTGAGAAGACACTCAAAGACAGTCCAGATGCTGACAGTGCAGTGCTTACTGTGGTCTTTAACAAAGAGAAATTCTTTCTAAGAAAGAAATCCAGACTGACTGAAAGGACAGAGAGTAGTTCAGCAATAGGAGGCTTCATTCTGAGCAGGGCCTTCCTTGTAAGGATTCTGGTGAGCCTGCACACTGATTTTACTTCAGACTCATCACCTGGATGCAATCTCATTTTATTGCTCTGCAAGCTAAGCACAAATTGGTTTAGTAGAAACTGTTGTGAGCCCTGCTTTTATCTTAGTGCCACACTTAACCCACCCTGCCCCTTCCCCACACGCTCTGGGTATCCAACTCATCTTTTCTGTTCTCCATAGTGAGACTTTCATGTAGGTCTGAAGTCCAGATCTTACAGGGTATTTTTTGTTTGTTTTTTTAAGGTGAACAGCTTTAAGAACAAAACCTCCAAAAAGTACAGGCAGTGTTTCCTGACATCTTTTAAGTTCAAAATTAGTAAGTTACAGAAACCAAAATTTGAACAACATTGCCCTAACTACCTCCAGGAATGGCTGCTTCATTAGCTTTGTTTTTCACTGTGAAAAATTGGCAAAACACCGTTTCTGGAACACTTTCTCTCTGTTCTTAATTACCTTTCTAGAAAGAAAACAAAACAGCTTAAACTAGGTGAGGAACTTCTAGCTTGCATGGTTTCTTTTTGAGAGTCCTGAAGAATTAGTTGCCTGGAGGGAAAGAAACACCAGCAACAAGCATCTGTAACAGTGCTGCATCTACAGCGAGGTACAGCAGATACAATTTTACTGCTTTGAAATTCCTTTTTCAAAGTTGAAAGTGTATTTTAAAACAAAACTTCTTGAGTGCTGTTACATTCATATTAGTAATGTGAACAGGAGCTTTTGTTGAAAAAAACCACCATATTTTTGGATGTTTCTAAATAAAAATCAATACAAGTGATTTATCTTTCCTGGTTGTTGTGATTTTAGAAGAGGTCCTTCACATGTTGGTTGGATTACTGCCAAGTTTACCATCACTAAACATAGAGCCTGTGTTGTTTTACAACCCGTACTGATCCAAGACAGAGGGATGCACTGTGTTAAACCTATGATCAGTAGGGACATGCATGCTTTGTTGCACTGCTATTTCCTCCCTTCTCTAGAGGTTTTTGTTATGTGACTTACTCTAGGATGAAGTCCTGCAAAACACCACTGCTTCCACCATGAAAGTCATCTGCTTACTCTTCCTGCTTCCCATCTTGGCCAGTTAGTCCACCTGAAGAGCTTCAGCCTTGTCATGTACCAGCCCTGTTTCTTTATGCGTTTGGCCTCCCACAGGCCAAGCAGAGAAGTCCTGGGGGTACTTGTCTATCAGAGGCAAACACATCTTCAACAACTTTTTTTGACTGCAGCCATCTCTACTTTGAATGGTTGCACACAGCTGTAAGCGTTGCTTGTATATATTTCATTTAATGAATATTAAGACATCACTATTCCAGGAAATGTCAAAAAAAAAAAATCACAATTTTCAAGACATATTTCAAATGTAAGCAGCTACCTTGGAATTTAAAGCAGCTGCACTGCTAAGGAACAGGCACTGATTGTAACTATTAACTGCATCTTGACTGAATTCAAAACACTAGTTTTAAACCTCGGTAAATATCACAGTTGTGACATTTGATCCAAGCTACAAATCCATACTCAGTTTATGGTAAGGCCTTGTTGGAGGCCTTTCCCATGGAACACTCCATATTGACTGGGGGTGAATTCAAGCGTTCTGCTTCTGGCTGAACTTGCCACTCACAGCAGGGTGCTGGCAGCGCTGATGAGACATCAGCTCCAAGCAGCTCCTTCCACAGCCAGGAAACTCCCAGAGGCAGAGTTCTCCTCCCTTGTTCCTGGAAGTCGGGAGCAGCCCGGAGCCAGACTCCTGCAGCTCCTCGTGTGGGCTCAGAAGCTCTGCTGACAGCAGGACACCTACACACCCACACAGTGCAACATGCACAGAGCGAGACAAAACCAACACCTTCCTTGGTCTCTGACAGGAAACCAGTTCCCCTGCAGCGATTTAAATCAGACACTGCAGAAAGATACAGTGGAAGGACTTGCTTTTAATACTCAGTGAAAGAAACTGTCCCGAACTGCAGGTGCAGGCCAAGTCTCTCACAATGCCGCTGTGCAGCCTGGCACACCGGAGGCGCCCCGCTTGCCCCCTAGCGCACGTATTTCTTGGGGAAGAGCTGGAAGAGCTTCCCCTCCTGTGTCGGCTCGAAGCCGTACTTCTCCAGCGCGTTTGGGTCGAAGGTTCCCTCCTTCACGTCCTTCTCGATGCGCGGTGCCACCAACTCGGTGAAGAGCTGCTTGGCCGTCATGGGCGGCTCCGAGCCCTGGGGAGCGCGGTATGACACGTAGGGCTTGAGCTTGAAGCCCGCCAGGTCGGGGACGACGAACTGAGGCACCATCTCCTTGATGAGGATGAACTTCTTGTTGGAGGTCAGCACGCCCATCTTCTTGGCTCCCCGCCCCTTATTGTAGGACCGAGGGCCGCGCTTGCTGGTGAACGGGGACATGCGGTCGGCGCCCCGCACCAGCCCGCGGGCCAGCTCGGTTAGCAGTCCCATGCCGAGCGCCTGAGGGCCCTGAGAGGATGGAGGGAGGGAGGGAGGGAGGGAGTGACGAGCGGGCGATGCAGTGGCAGCAGGCCCAGTCCACCAGGCTCCCACACCTCAGCGCGCCGCACTTCTTCCACACCTCAACACCGCCCGCTCCCATTGGCAAAAGCATGCTAGCCAATCCGCAGCGCCTATCTTAGGCCGTGCGGGCCGCGGACCACTCAGCGCGAAGCTGTGTGCGCCAATCAGCAACGAGGAGCTGGGGGAGTGGGCGGGGCTTGGCGCCCCCCTCGGCGCTGGTAGCGGTGGGTGGAGGGATGCGACCTTCGCCCCTGCTCCGCGGCTGACCTTTGACCCCCGTGTGGGAGCGCCGCGGCGGCCGCAGCTATAGCAACGGGTGAGGGGACGGGATGAGATGGGGGGTTTGGTGGTAGTTCGGGGCTGTCCGGGCTCAGCCGGTCCGACCGGTCTCCCCGCGGTGCCCGGTTGGTCCGGCGGGTCCGTGCGGTAACTCCCCCTCCACCGGTGGGCCGCGCCTCGGGCGGTAGCGCGTTTATCACAGCGGCGTTCGGCTGCGTAGATTGGAGCGGTGGGAGCGGAGCGCTGAGAGACCGCAGCCTTCCTCGGCACGGACTGCTTCCCGCGGGTCGGTGGCTGCCATGCACTGGAAAATCAGAGTCTGGGTTGCTGTCGTCTCCTAACTCATTTTTCCTCTCCTTTTTTTTTTCCTTTTTCCCTTCTGCTGCACCTCCAGCCATGGAAGAAGAAGGCAATGGCACCAGCCTTGAGGTATGAAGTGATTTGATGCTATTTTTCACGTGTTAATTTCTCTTTTAGCATTTCCAGAACCTGAAAGCTAACAAGCCAACATACCTGCTGTGGTTGGCTTAACACAGCAGCAGCTCAGTGCTTTGCAGCCCTTCAGCTGCCTCCCGTGCAGCTCCCTCAGTTTTATAGTCCTTACACGGTGCTGTGTGGTTTGGGACATCCCCTGGGCCAGCTCAGGTCAGCTGTCCTGGTCCTGTCCCCTCCCAGCCCCTCGCTAGCAGGGCACTATGAGGAGCTGAAGCATCCTTGGCTCCATACAGGACTGCACAGCAACAGCTGAAACATCAGTGTTCTGTCAGCAGCTTTTTTCTCTTAAAGCCAAAACACAGCATCATATCAGATGCTGTGAAGAAAATCCGCTGTCCCAGCTGAAACCAGGACAGAGCCTAATTTGGTAACTTTTGGGTAACATCTTCAGATACACTGCTTTCATTTTCCAGAGCCTTTCCCGATAAGGGTTTAGTCCTTCTAAAAATGTCAAGATTGGTCCCACTTTTTGTGTGTATTTACTTATTTTTACTGCAAACCATTCACGTGGTGCTTCATATTCTCATTTGTCAGCAGAATGACACAGTTTAAGCACCTTTTTCTTCAATGGTATGATTTTAGCCTGGAGATGGAAGGATCGGGGAGTTCTTCAGCTCTTGCATTTGTTCTTCTTTAAGACACATATTGCTTTTCCTAGTAATGACAGACAAGGCCCACAGCAGGAAATACTTTTCTTAGAACTAGCAGATGCATCCAGCATTCTGATAAGCAGATAAAAGGTGTTCTGTGAAAATTCAGCATTTGTGGTCAAAGTCTCAGCGTGTGGTCAGGTGTACTTGTGAGCCACAGGGAAGTCTGTGTTCTGAGGGACACTCTTGTAAGTTCCTGAGCGCTGTGCCAGTCACCCCTCCCTGTGTGGGGTATGTCTCACTGTTTACCTTTGATTGCAATGAGAAGTTTTTGAGTACGTGCCTGGGTTGCTTGTTCTGTGCTTGGTAATCTGGATGGGTGTAAGTGTTATTTCAATAGCTGCATGTTTTTGTTACCAGCCACAATTTTGTTAAGAAAATGGGAGTCGACCATTATTGAACACAGACAGTATTCCTGCTAATGCATACTCTTAGCTCTCATTTTGTCTTTTTCCAGTGAAGCGTGGGTCTTCTCGTTGCTCAGTGTGCGTTTTGTTTCTGAGAGTTGGATCAGGGCTTGGACAGAGCTCATGAGGCCCTGGAATAGAGGTGCCAGGTGTGACCCTCCCTCTGTGCTGCAGCCCTGCAGCTCTGCTGTGTTAGTGGCCTCACGATTGGCCCCTGTGCTGCCTGATTGTGAACAGCTGCTGACACGTGCAGGTGTCCCTGCGGCTGCCAGCCATTTGCTGACTTTCCCTGCCTCTCTCCAGAGATGCTACTGACCCATGACCCAGAACTCTGAGCCATGTTGAGATGGGAATGTTCAGGCTGGTCTTGGTAACAAACCTTCCAAAGGCCTCCCTGTTCTCCTTGGAGGTCTGGATTTTATCTTTCCCTTACAGCCTTCCTGGCTGGGGCACAGGCTCTGCATGTGCACCTGTGTGTTTCATGCTTCTCTTGTGAGTTTATTTCCTCTCAGGGAACAACGCTGTGACTGTCAGTTGGCAATTCCTATTTTCTGTGCTATTTCAGATCATGTGGGCCCTGATAGTGGCAGAACTCCTATTCCTGATGCTGTCAGAGGGAAACAAACAAGTGGCCACGAGAGACTTGCATTGAGATCTCGCTGTGCTTAGCCAGAAAGCACTGTATTTGTTGCTAGCAACTTCTCAACATTGCTTTTCTTGTGACTTTTCCCTGCGCTTCCACCAGTAATTGTCCAGCACCGATGGTAGTAGTGATAGCTGGAGCAATGCTGAGAACACAGATTAATAGGTTGCGTTAAAGCAACCTTAGAAAGTACACTCAGCTCCTCATATGCTGACTGGCCAGGCTGGACTCTGCTTGCCCTGCAAGCCTGGAATGAACTTCTATGAGAGAGACTGGTTTGGTGACTCTGTGGGCGCTTCCAGTTTTCTTGAGGATACAAAGCTAAGTTAAGAGGTCATCTGGATTTGGAACTGAGAGCAAAAACTGGTTCCAGTACTTAAGGTTCAAGTAAGGCTTGAGGCGTGCAGGGTGCCGTGTCTGTTCTTGTACTCATTCTGTTTCCTGCTTCTTTCTGATATTTGGGTTGCTTATTTTTTTTCTGCACTCTGCTAAGTTTTGAGCTGGCATTTCTACAACTTGCAGGTTTTTGCCCAGAATAGCAGCAGTCAGCACAGGTTCCAGGCTGTACACCTGAGTTAGAGCACAACTTCGTGGTTTATGTTGAATTTCATCTGCAATTTTCTGGTTTATTTTCTTAATCTCATATCATTTACATTCAGCTCTTGTCCTCATTGCTCTGAATAACGTAAAGTCATAACAAAAGTCAACACCTCCCTGTCTGACCTTGTATTAGGTTGTTTAGGATTGTGTAGAACTGTCACCAGATAGAACTGCACTGCTGACCCCTTCCCACTGAAGGCGTTGTGTTTTCAAAGTGGATGGTAATTGAAAGAAAGACATGGGAAAACAAATGCTGCGTATGCCAGACCAGGCATAGGTGTCTGTATGGAGGCTTCTTGCCAGCTGTGGGAAACTAATTTCACCTTCCTTTTTGTGCTAGGCCATGCCAGCAAGTGGGATTCTTCAGTTTGTAGAAGACAGAATACAGAGTACTATGGTAATGTATGGCTTTAATCAACTGGGTGAAAACTGCGTGCTAAGTAGTGTGTGCCTGCTGGTCAGCTCCGGGAGCTCTGCTAAGGCACAATCAAAGCCTGAGTAAACTGAGAGGAGTTCTTGCTTCTTTGCTGTTGCTGTGCATGAAGCAGGAACTAATTTATTGTTTAATGCCATGCATATTTAGTTTTCAATTCATATTTGGAGGTAAAGTGCTGAATATTTTGCATCTGAGCTTATAAACATGACACTGATAGAGTTAAATGTAAACCTCCCACGTGTGATGGTTCAGTTAAAACTGAAGTATTTATGAATGTGTTTGATGCTCAGACAACTGGGTTAAGTGTGGTTCAGCCCTCCAAGAATTAAAAACTGCTTCCAACTATGGGAGTTACAGATTTCTTTTCCTATGAATTCCTCACACAGCTGACTGGAATTGCCATTGGAGCTGCAGTTGCACTGTTCCTGATAGGGATTGTTGTGTTTGTCGTTTACAGAAGAGTGAAACAATCCAGTAAGTGCTCGCCTACCGCGTCAGTCCTAAAAAGCAGCTTTCTGTGTGTTTCCCTCAGGATTTTTGTAATGTTACGTGGTGGGTTCACTGAGTAATTAAGCACAGAATTCATAACTGCCATGTGCAGGACACTTGGAGACTTTTGTTTCTCTGCTGTGTGATAGCCTCCATATCAGTTGGCTTGGAAGTAATTTCAAGCCTGCTGTTATGATACGCAGGCAGATTGTTGGTTTCCTTTAGTGAGATTAAAGTCACCTGATTCCACTGTCTGCTTAGAGAGCCTTTTTACCTCCTCCAGTGATTAGATAAAGCCTCAAGCCAGCTCTTCCTTAGTCTGGCTTGGCTTAACCAGACTTGGATAATGAGGTGCCTCGTGCTGGTTTGATTTCTAAGTGCTGGCCATAACAGCTTGCTCTTTAGTAGGTGGGAACTCTGGCTATCATGGAGGTAGCAAAATTGATAACTTGTGCTTAGTCTTCTTTCCCCTTAGTGTAAAGCTGTGGATCACAGAATCAAAGAATGGTCTGGGTTTGAAGGGCCCTCACAGTCCCCAGCCCCACCCCTGCCGTGGGCTGGCTGCCCCCCAGCTCTGGCTGCCCAGGGCCCATCCACAGCCTTGGGCACCTCCAGGGATGGCACCCACAGCTCTGGGCAGCAGTGCCGGGGCCTCAGCGCCCTCTGGGTCAAGAATTTCCCCCTCACATCTAACCTAAATCTCTTTTCTTTTAAAATCATTCCCCACGTCCTATCGCTATCTGCTCATGTAAAAGGTCAGTCTCCATTTTTTTTTTTAAGCTCCCTTCAAGTGTCAAAAGGCCACAGTGAGGCCTCCACAGATCCTTCTCCAGACCGAACACCCCCAGCTCCCTCAGCCTCTCTTTGCAAGATAAGTTTGCAGCCCTCTGGTCATCATCTGGACCCACTCTGACAGCTGCACTTCTTTTTTTGTGCTGGGGGCCCCAGGTGTGGCCACAGCACTGCTGGTGGGGCCTCATGAGGGTAGAGCAGAGGGAGACAGTCCTCTGCCTACTCTGCTGCCACCCCTCTGCTGATGCAGCCCAGGATGTCTGCCTTCCAGGCTGCGAGCACACACTGCTGCTCATGTCCAGCTCTTCCTTCACCAGGACCTCCAAGTCCTTCTCCATAGGGCTCCTCTTACGGAGTTCTCCCAGTCTGTGCTCATGTCTGGGATTGCCCCAGCCCAGGTGCAGCACCTCACACTTGGCCTTGTTGAACCTCATTAGGTTCGTGTGGGCCCACTTCTCCAGCCTGTCCAGATCAATTGGATGGCATTCCTTTCTTCTGTTGTATCAACTGCAGCACACAGTTTGGTGCCATTTGTAAATGACATGGAGCTCCTTGTTGTTTTAGAACAACTTCAACCACATGCTCCTCAGTACAGATTCCGCAAGCGAGACAAAGTGATGTTCTATGGGCGGAAGATCATGAGAAAGGTAAGAATGTTTGGCATGGTGGGAGGGAAGTAAAGATTAGAATCCTGTTGAGGAGGTTTGGTAAACCTTGAAATACTTCTCTTGCTTAATTTGACCCGAGGCCTTCGACCTATTTGGGGATGTTTCAGACCTCTTGGAATTACTCCTTTCAAACGTATTTGCAGACACTGAGGATGGTTATTCTTTGATTCATCATTTCTCTATTGAATTGATGATACATTATTTGTCTATAATAATCTTCCTTTTTCTGCACTTAGGATTATATTAAAGATATTCAGTGCCCACATTCAGGATTGCCCCTTTCAGATAACAACTTCCAGTACTGCCCTTGTATTGGAAGCTGACCTAGTCTCTCCTGTGTTAGGAAACAGCCAGTCTGTCTGAAGAGCGCATACTCAAATCTGTCTTTCTGCAGTCTACTTCTGTAAAGCACTTCAGCACATGAGTCCTTGTTTCTTGAGTTGCAAACAGGACTTGTCAAACTGTAATTACAGGTTGTTCAAGGTTACTGAAACCAGTGACTGAACGTTTATCCAGTAACTGAATGTTTCCTTAGACTGCAACAAGGGATGCTGCCTGTGCACGCAGCTTCTTGTCCTGATGGTGTTGCTGCCCTATTACCCTAGAAGATTGCCTTGGATTTTTCATTGGGTCAGAAATCTGTTCCTGCATGGGCTCTAGTTTGAGTCTGGCTGATCAGATCTTTAAAGGAATTGTAACAGGGTTTGAGAACAGACATTTCCTGTCATGAATTAGGTTAGCCTAAGTAGGCATGCTCTGTGTGCTAGGTTTTTCCCACCCATGGTCTGGATTTCAGTTAATGGAGGAGATTAATGTTCCTGTATTCCCAAAATACAAGCTTCCCTTGATGTGCATGCTGAATGTGATAGAAAGTACCACCATGGTCAAAAGAACGGAATGAATGTTATGTGGGTGCAGAGGTGATGCATTTGGCTTTCTTGAAAGCTAATGCAATAGGACCTTGGGGTCAAGGTGACTTCTTTCCTCAACACTATGTACATCAGTCTGTGTAGCAAGTTGTTGCATGGTTGTTGCTTGCTTGTAGTCAGGTACAAATGGTTGGTGAAAGAATAAGGCTGTTTAATCCTGGCTGCAATGTGTGCTGCCTGCCTGCTGTCCTTTGGGATCAGAATCAAGGTGTGGGTCCAGTGGGGTCCTCAACCCTAAGGGGCTGTGGTGCAGGAGTGGGTCCCAAAGAGCCCCTCTGGGCAGAGCAGGTTTGGGGGCACCCTCACTGTCTCGAGTGGGGTAGCCTGTCTGAGCACAGCTGTGTGCTCACCCCGAGACGTTGTGGAGATGGGTTCAGATATTTGGGCTCAGCAATTGGTCACAGTGCTGGTTTTTTTAATTGTTCTTGGGTTGTACTTCATAAATTCTTAATAATTTTCATATTCTCTAACACAGTTATTTACATGCAGCATAAAAGCTCCCTAGAATTTCACATGCTAAAATCTTTTTTGTTTTTTTTTTTGGGGGGGGAGGATCTGTGACATTTACAGCTTTCAGCATTTCACTGTGTTGCTGCACTTCTGCCCTGGGGACTTTTGTTCCTGTCACCCTGCTGTTGCATTGCCACGCTACAGCTTCCTATGGGGCCTTCCATGAGGGCTGTGCTGATTAAGGATGGGTTTTCCGAGGGCAGTGACAGCTTTTGGTTTCCCTTTGCAGAAAAGGGAGAAAAAAGCTGCTATTTACTTCTCTTTCCTGCAGGGTTCTTGGTCACTTTGAGAAGCCCCTTTTTCTGGAACTGTGCAAGCACATGTTTTTTGTGCAGTTGCATGAAGGAGAATACATCTTCCGACCTGGGCAGCTGGATAACAGCATCTATGTTGTGCAAGATGGAAAGCTGGAAGTTTGTGTTCAAGAAAGTGTAAGAATGAACTGAGCCATTGTTCTTGAGTTACATCTGTTAGCATAGCATATGTTGGCATGAATCATTAAGCACTGGTTAAAGTGAAGTTTGAATCATAGTGATTTAGAAAAGGGCCATGATGTGTATAAATGTCAGTGTCTGGAGCTGTGGTCCTGCACGTCCTCCATAGAACACGCTTAGCTCACTCTTCTACGTTATCCTCACGTGCTCCAGTCGCGTGGTTACTGCAGGAGGCTGGAGTGCAAGACTGAACTGGCACACTGTTGGAAATGTTCTCACTTATATAAAATAGGCATGGAAAACAGGATGGTGGCAGTAGAAGAGAGCACATATATTTCATTCCAGAATGTTCTATCCTCTTAGTTAGGGGGGTTTGCCTGGAAGGTGGCAGATCCAGATTCACTTTTGGGTAGACAAGGAGAGGAAATGATAGCCTGTGTTTTGGGTGAGTCTTAAAATGTGAAGTGCAAACCTTTGCAGTCCCTTCTGCCAACTTGGATTAACGTGTGTGTATATAAATATTTAATATTTTTCTTGACTTTTTCAGGTTTAACTTTAGTTCTTATGGCTGAAAATACATTTGCTGTTGTTTGTAATTTATCTCAAATGTTGTGACTCGTGCATGTACTTCTGTTTTGCTCCTTTTTCTGTTACACTGCCTGTTGATGGGTGAAGGACCAATGAAAAACGCTTTCACCCCTTCCCTCTTACAGGAGGGATGTGACAGCATGCAATTCCTCAATCAGTGGAGCTAATTCTTAGTGTGAAGAAGGTTTTGTTTTCATTTTTAATTGTTATGTAGCACAGATAACAGGTCACATCTACCCCTAGACAAAACTGGCTTTAAATTTCCTTTATCACTTCTATCTATTACAGTGGTGGTTTAATACCAGGGTGATGTGAGTTAGCACCAGAGCAGAGGGAAGGCTCACATTCAGATTCTAATGGGGGACAGCATCTGTTAGAGCTGTTTGAGCTATCTGGGAAAATGACAGCAAGTTAAGCTTTCTGTAAAGCTCCATACATGCCATATATACACACCTGTGAGCCTATNTTTGGGGGGGAGGAGAGGTTAAACTTTGCCTTTCTCTCTCCTAAAGGAGACAGGGTGTTGGTATTGTAAACTGATGTTTTCAGCAAAACACTAGGTGTGTTTTTGGTAAAAAGGGTGAGGGAAATGTCTCCAAACTATTTGAGTGTAGGTTTTCATAGAATAGAATCATAGAATCACTAAGGTTGGAAAAGACCCACAGGATCATCCAGTCCAACCATTCATCCATCACCAATGGCTCTCGCTAAACCATGTCCCTCAACACAACATCCAAACGTTCCTTGAACACCTCCAGGGTCGGTGACTCCACCACCTCTCTGGGCAGCCCATTGCAGTGCCTGACCACCCTTTCAGAGTAGTAGCATTTCCTAACGTCCAGCCTGAACCTTCCCTCTAGTCCTATCACTATCACACGAGAGAAGAGGCCGACCCCCAGCTCGCTACAACCTCCCTTCAGGTAGTTATAGAGATCAATAAGGTCTCCCCTGAGCCTCCTCTTCTCCAGACTGAACAATCCCAGTTCCCTCAGCCGCTCCTCATAAGCCCTGTGCTCTAGACCCCTCACCAGCTTTGTTGCCCTTCTCTGGACACGCTGCAGGGCCTCAATGTCTTTCTTACAGCGAGGGGCCCAAAACTGGACACAGCACTCGAGGTGCGGCCTCACCAGTGCTGAGTCCAGGGGGACAATTACTGCCCTGCTCCTGCTGGTCACACTATTTCTGATACAAGCCAGGATGCCATTGGCCTTCTTGGCCACCTGGGCACACTGCTGGCTCACGTTCAGTCTAGCATCAATCAACACCCCCAGGTCCATTTCCTCTACACAGTCTTCCAGCCACTCTGCCCCAAGCCTGTAGCGTTGCCTGGGGTTATTGTGGCCAAAGTGCAGGACCCGGCATTTGGTCTTGTTCGATCTCATCCCATTGGCTTCAGCCCAGCTATCCAGTCTATCCAGATCCCTCTGTAGGGCCTCGCTACCCTCAGGCAGATCGACACTTCCAGCCAGCTGGGTGTCATCTGCAAACTTACTGAGGGTGCACTCAATGCCCTCATCCAGGTCATCAATAAAGACATTAAACAGGACAGGCCCCAGCACCGACCCCTGGGGAACACCACTAGTAACCGGTTGCCAGCTGGATTTAACTCCATTCACCACCACTCTCTGGGCCCGGCCCTCCAGCCAGTTCCTTACCCAGCCAAGAGTGTACCTGTCCAAGCCACGGACTGCCAGCTTCTGTAGGAGAATACTGTGGGAGACATTGTCAAAGGCCTTACTGAAGTCTAGGTAGACTACATCAACAGCCTTTCCCTCATCCACCAGACGGGTCACTAGTTCATAGAAGGAGATCACGTTGGTCAAGCAGGACCTGCTCTTTGTGAACCCATGCTGGCTAGGCCTGATCCCCCGGTTGTCCTGCACATGCCGTGTGATCTCCCTCAAGACAACCTGCTCCATAATCTTCCCTGGCACCGAGGTCAGGCTAACAGGCCTGTAGTTCCCTGGATCCTCCCTGCAGCCCTTCTTGTAGATGGGAGTCACATTGGCAAGCCTCCAGTCTTCTGGGACCTCACCCGTCAACAAGGAGCGCTGATAGATGATGGAAGGCGGCTCGGCTATCACCTCTGCCAGTTCCCTCAGCGCTCTCGGGTGAATCTCATCCGGCCCCGTGGACTTGTGGCAGTCCAGTTGGAGTAGCAGGTCTCTGATTCCTCCTGAATCATGAGGGGTTTAGTCTGCTCCCCAGCCAAGACTGCCAGGTCAGAGAGTGGAGAAACCTGAGGATAACTGGTCTGACTTTTAAAGACAGATGTAAAGAAGGCATTTGGAACCTCTGCCTTTTCCTTATCCTCAGTGGTCACATTCCCAGCCTCATCCAGTAAAGAATGAAGATTCTCCGTGGTCCTCCTCTTACTGTTGATATACTTGTAAAAGAGTTTCTTGTTCCCTTTTACCCCAGCGGCCAGGTTGAGCTCAAGCTGGGCTTTTGCCTTCCTGATTTTCTCCCTGCGCATCTTAACAACTTCTTTGTATTCTTTCCGGGTTGCCCCTCCCTTCTTCCTCAGGAGGTAGATTCTCTTTTTCTCCTGGAGCCTCAAGAATAGCTCCCTATTCATCCACGCCGGTCTTCTTCCGCACCGGCTCATTTTGCGGCTCAGGGGGACAGCCTGCTCCTGTGCCTTTAAGACCTCCTTCTTGAAGAGCAACCAGCCATCTTGTACCCCTTTATTCTCTAAGACTGAACCCCAGGGGACTCCCCTTACTCGTCTCCTGAACAATTCAAAGTCTGCCCTCTGGAAGTCCAAGGTAGCAGTTTTGCTGTTCCCCCTCCTGACTCCACCGAGAATCGAGAACTCTACCATGTTGCGGTCACTCTGTCCAAGACAGCCCCCGACCTCCACATCTCCCACTAGACCTTCTCTGTTTGTGAACAGCAGGTCTAACGGGGCAGCTCCTCTCGTAGGTTCTCTTACCAGCTGCATTTTTTTTCTTTTGGTGGCAGGAATAGCAATGCTTCACCTTGCGGCTGCTGCAGTTCTCCAGAAGGTGGCGCTTAGTTACAGTGAAAAGCAAGTTAAAAGGCTGGCTGCATAGGAGTACTGCATAGCCTACCACAGCAATTCTGGAGCTTTAAATGTTATTTCTCTGCCTCATGTTGAGTGTTTCTGAGTGGGAGATGTATAGCTAGGGTGGCTTTTTTTCCCCACTACCATCCATTATGACTGTAGCAGTTGCTCATCAAGATGAAAATGTGCCACTTTCTGTCTAGAAGGAAAGTGATCCTGGAGTAGGTGTTGTTCCCTTCCTTCAAAGCCTGATAGGAATGCTTCACTCTGCCAGCGTTCTGATGACCTGGTGGAGAGGTCAGATCCCTTGCAGGGTTGGAGCAAGGGTTTTTGCTTTTTGGTTTTAGTGACTGTTTCTGCTTTTACCATTTCCTCCTAGGTTTCGACTCTTCCCAACAGCCTGGTTGGGAACTCTGTGCCTCGCCAAAGGATGAGGAAACGGGCCAAGGTTTTAAACTTGGCTAAAAGGTACTTGGGCTTTGGGGAAGGGGAGAATTCACACCGACACTGTCTCCTATTTGCTGAAGAAAGGCACAAAGAGAGCAGCTGGGGAGTGGAATAGTACTGTTTTATCTGTTTGATTTGTAACAGTGCAGTGTGTATTGCAGCCAACCTGTGGTGTCAATGTACAGCTGGCTGCTAAGGATGCCATCCTGAACTTCCATTGTTTTCCTTTGTAGGATTCTACGTATTAAGAAGGAATGTCCAACTCTACAGCCAAAAGAGCCACCTCCCTCCCTGCTGGAGGCAGACCTTACAGAATTTGATGTGAAGAATTCTAATTTGCCATCGGAAGTCCTTTACATGCTTAAAAATGTGAGGTAATGTTAAATGGAAATGTAGGTTTGGATTTTGCTTTTGGTGGCTCTTCAAGTGATAGAAGTGTTTTCTACCGTGTGTAAATCCTTAAATTTTATCACTGTATGGTCAGAGTGAATAAGCACAAAAAGATGGGGTGAAAGGGAAGGAAAGGAGGCAGTGAGGCACTTTAGTGCCTAACTTTGGAGATATGATGATAAAGCTTTATTAACTTGAACCGATTTCTGTTAGTGCATTCTTAAAATTCCCTTTAGACAATTTCTGACTATTTGTAGAGAAATATCCACGATAGGTAAATGATAACTAGCTATGATATTGACAGCTTCCTGAATTTTTTACTTCTCTAGCTGAAAAATGTTACAAGAGAACCAAAGTCAGCTTAATCCCCACGGCCCTTTGAAGGGATGAGAGGAAAGGATGGTCTTGTGTCAGTTCAGGAGAGTGTTCCCCCTCTGATAAATGAGAATGGAGAACTGGCCTCCTCAGACATGGAAAAGGCTGAGGTACTCAGTGAGTGCTTTGCCTCAGTCTTCACTTGTGGTCAGGCTCCCCGTGTCTGCCAGGAGCCTTAACCTCTAGGTGAGGGTGAGAGGAGCAGATTCTGTCCCACTGTAACAGTGGAACAAGTCCCAGATGAGTATTTTGTCCAGGCCTGGGGCCCCCAGCACAAGAAAGATGCAGAGCTCTTGGAATTGGTTCAGAGGAGGGCCACTAAGATGATCAGAGGGCTGGAGCACCTCTCCTATGAGGAAAGGTTGAGGGAACTGGGATTGTTTAGCTTGGAGAAGAGAAGGCTGCAGGGAGACCTCATTGCGGCCTTCCAGTACTTGAAGGGAGCGTCTAAACAGGAGGGGGAACGGCTGTTTATGAGGGTGGATGGTGATAGGACAAGGGGGAATGGTTTTAAACTGAGACAGGGGAGGTTTAGGTTGGATATTAGGAGGAAGTTTTTCACTCAGAGCGTGGTGACATGTGGGAATACAAGAAAAACTGTTCAGAGCAGCAGCTGTGGAGCAAGATAAACAGCATGAGAACCAAGGACACCTCTAGAAGAAGAACGAAGGTCTCACGGCTCTGACTGGATAAGAGCCTGCATGAACGGTTGAAGAGTGTTTTGTAGAATGCTCTGTTGACATGTAAAGGTGGATGGGAAAGTTGTAGGGGTGAATGGGAAAGCTAGAAAAAGAAAGCTTGTGAGGGTATATAAGTGATGTGAGAACTTGTAATAAAGGATTTGGATTGTTCACATCTGAGTCCGTGTATCAGATGCTGCAGTGAGGCACTGGAACAGGTTGCCCAAGGAGGCTGTGGATGCCCCATCCCTGGAGGCATTCAAGGCCAGGCTGGATGTGGCTCTGGGCAGCCTGGTCTGGTGGTTGGCGACCCTGCACATAGCAGGGGGTTGGAACTGGATGAGCATTGTGGTCCTTTTCAACCCAGGCCATTCTGTGATTCAATTCAGTCAAGTATTGATACCACTGCCATGGCAGAAAGGATGAGGTTTTCAGATGTTAGACTTTTGTATACGTTAGTTATTTTCCTCTTCTGATCTAATTAGTTACAACCTTCAGGACTAAATTAGACACTTCAGTAGTCTAATAGAATTACTATTTATGTCACCTAGACTTTCTCCTGTGGAATTCTGATATTCTATGACTAATTGATGTTGCAGGATGATTTGATTGATTGATTCTGTTAATTGTGAGCTAATGGAACTATATGGAGGACACTCATGGTGTTGTGTACAGAATGCTGAGGTTTAAGAAGGGTATTTCTGTCTGCCTGGTGCTCACTAACTAGTCCAGTGTTGCAGGAGTCCAGGTGCCTGTAGCCTGCAGGAGATGGTGTATTCACATTTCCATGGACACAATGATGGGATTTTTTTCTTTTATTCCTCAGTATTTCTCATACGTTCTGGTTACATTGCTGGGGGAGCTGGGCTAAAAGAGAAAGCTCCAAAGGGTAACTTTGCTCATACAATATGTGAATCTGTTGTAGGTTTTTATGTTTCTTACTCTTCATAAGCCATAGAATCATAGAATCAGTCAGGTTGGAAAAGACCTTAAAGATCATCGAGTCCAACCACAACCCAACCATACTGCCCCAACTCTAACAGCCCTCTGCTAAATCATGGCCCTGAGCACCACATCCAGAGGGTTTTTAAACACATCCAGGGATAGTGACTCAACCACCTCCCTGGGCAACCCACTGCAGTGCTTAACAGCCCTTTCTGTAAAGAAGTGTTTCCTGATATCCAACCTAAACTTACCCTGGCACAACTTGAGGCCATTTCCCCTCGTCCTGTCAGCAGTGAGAAGAGACCAGCCCTGCTCTGCTGCAATCACCTTTCAGATACTGGAAGAGAGCAATAAGGTCTCCCCTCAGCCTCCTTTTCCCCAGACTGAACATGCTGGTGTTCTCTTGAGGAGGACTAGCTATGCTTCCTTCTGAGCCTGCTGGCGTTGTTCCACGTGCTGCTCAAGAGGGAGCTGTGACATTTACAGCTTTCAGCATTTCACTGTGTTGCTGCACTTCTGCCCTGGGGACTTTTGTTCCTGTCACCCTGCTGTTGCATTGCCACGCTACAGCTTCCTATGGGGCCTTCCATGAGGGCTGTGCTGATTAAGGATGGGTTTTCCGAGGGCAGTGACAGCTTTTGGTTTCCCTTTGCAGAAAAGGGAGAAAAAAGCTGCTATTTACTTCTCTTTCCTGCAGGGTTCTTGGTCACTTTGAGAAGCCCCTTTTTCTGGAACTGTGCAAGCACATGTTTTTTGTGCAGTTGCATGAAGGAGAATACATCTTCCGACCTGGGCAGCTGGATAACAGCATCTATGTTGTGCAAGATGGAAAGCTGGAAGTTTGTGTTCAAGAAAGTGTAAGAATGAACTGAGCCATTGTTCTTGAGTTACATCTGTTAGCATAGCATATGTTGGCATGAATCATTAAGCACTGGTTAAAGTGAAGTTTGAATCATAGTGATTTAGAAAAGGGCCATGATGTGTATAAATGTCAGTGTCTGGAGCTGTGGTCCTGCACGTCCTCCATAGAACACGCTTAGCTCACTCTTCTACGTTATCCTCACGTGCTCCAGTCGCGTGGTTACTGCAGGAGGCTGGAGTGCAAGACTGAACTGGCACACTGTTGGAAATGTTCTCACTTATATAAAATAGGCATGGAAAACAGGATGGTGGCAGTAGAAGAGAGCACATATATTTCATTCCAGAATGTTCTAGCCTCTTAGTTAGGGGGGTTTGCCTGGAAGGTGGCAGATCCAGATTCACTTTTGGGTAGACAAGGAGAGGAAATGATAGCCTGTGTTTTGGGTGAGTCTTAAAATGTGAAGTGCAAACCTTTGCAGTCCCTTCTGCCAACTTGGATTAACGTGTGTGTATATATAAATATTTAATATTTTTCTTGACTTTTTCAGGTTTAACTTTAGTTCTTATGGCTGAAAATACATTTGCTGTTGTTTGTAATTTATCTCAAATGTTGTGACTCGTGCATGTACTTCTGTTTTGCTCCTTTTTCTGTTACACTGCCTGTTGATGGGTGAAGGACCAATGAAAAACGCTTTCACCCCTTCCCTCTTACAGGAGGGATGTGACAGCATGCAATTCCTCAATCAGTGGAGCTAATTCTTAGTGTGAAGAAGGTTTTGTTTTCATTTTTAATTGTTATGTAGCACAGATAACAGGTCACATCTACCCCTAGACAAAACTGGCTTTAAATTTCCTTTATCACTTCTATCTATTACAGTGGTGGTTTAATACCAGGGTGATGTGAGTTAGCACCAGAGCAGAGGGAAGGCTCACATTCAGATTCTAATGGGGGACAGCATCTGTTAGAGCTGTTTGAGCTATCTGGGAAAATGACAGCAAGTTAAGCTTTCTGTAAAGCTCCATACATGCCATATATACACACCTGTGAGCCTATTTAATCTATTCTGCTCTTACAGGATGGCACAGAAGTGATTGTTAAGGAGGTGCTGGCAGGAGACAGTGTCCACAGTCTTCTCAGCATTCTAGATGTCATCACGGTGAGTTCTTCCATGTGCCACTTTTCTGCACTGCTGCTTTATGTTGCTGAGCCTGCTGTGGTGGAAAGTCAACTTTGAAAGGGTCAGAATGACAAATATTTCTTCACCAGTCCTTTTTCTCCTTTCAGTGTGTCACTGACTGCTTCTCAGCAGCTTTCCATGTAAACAATTACCTTTTTGTGGCTGGAAAAACTGAGAAAGAGTTTGATTTGTTCAAGGTTGCAAAGGGAGTCAGGAGAGGGACCAGGTTAGGGCCCGGAATTCCTGGCTTTTATGCCCTTTGATTTGCCACTTACTGAATTTATCTGCTCTAATGAAAACAAACCTGACAGTTGTTATTATTGTAATTAGACTGTGAGACCGGTTGATGGATTTTATTTTTTCCTAATATGTTAATGTTGCTGGTGACCATCTGAAGGTTGTGCTCTTTGGCACACAACAAGATGAGCTAAGTGCTAGCTGCTCCTATTTATTGCACAAATTACTGGTGTGGGTTTTGTTTCAGATGCAGTTACAGCTAGGGGTTTCCTGAATTGTCACTGTATCTTATTTAGGAGTGCCTGAGCTGAAGGTGGTGGATTCTTTGTGTTCAATAACACAGAAGCACTTGAGTGCTTATTTGGAAGGTGTTGATAGCTGAGATGAAGAGAATCTGATAAACAAATTGTTCATATTATTAGTGACAGGATGAGGGGAAGTGGTTTTAAACTGGAAGAGGGTAGATCTAGATTAGATATCAGGAAGAAATTCTTTACTGTGAGGGTGGTGAGACACTGGGACAGGTTGCCCAGTGAGGCTGTGGATGCCCCCTCTGTGGAAGCACTCAAGGCCAGGCTGGATGGGGCTGTGAGCAGCCTGGTCTGCTGGGAGGTGTCCCTGCCTGCAGCAGGGGGTTGGAAATGGATGATCTTAAACTTCCCTTCCAACCCAAACCATTCCATGATTTGACCTTTTATCGTGTTTCTTTCTTATTTGTCTGCTTGCTCTCATTAAACAGTACCAATATGGTGTGTATTGGTTGTAATACTTGTGTAAAGTGTTCTTTGCCACTTGTTGATGGAAGCAGATGTTACATGTTCTCACAAACATATACCAGTATATGTACCCTGATGGCAGTATCCTAAGGAGCAGGGCCATCACTTAGATCACAAATACTGGTCATATTCTTTTGCTGTATTTTTCTTACATGAGGATTTAATCTGGTTTCTTCCATTTATTTTTCTGTTTTTTAATTTCATTTTAATTCAGGGTGGTTGCCATTCATTTGTCTGTTTTTATTGTTATTCTGTCATTTTTACTTCGTTCTCATTAGTTACATTGCTGGTGAATCAGGACATAAAACTGATTGGAAGTATGATAAAAGGAACTGCCCACGTGCAGAACATAAACCCAAGAACCTTGCAGACTTCCTTTCTAAAGTAACTTGTTCTCACTGATTTCTACAGCTCTCCCTTTTCTCCTTTGTTTCCCTGCTTTGTGTATCAGTGGTTTTATTTTTGTTTTGTCCTCCTTATGCTCCTTATTGACTCTGGATATACAAGTAACGTGAAAGTGGGCAAGGAGAGAGCATGGAGCACTGGTCAGAAGAGAGGAGTCTTGTCTGTGGCCTTCTGAGGTATTCAGGGAGTCTCAGAACTTCCTGTCCTGAAGTTTCACTGTGCCACCAAACAAATGGACCTTGTGTTGTCTGAGCTGAGTTGGTGATTCCTGTAACTGCTTTTGTGACTTGTAACACCAGCCTTGTCCCCTCACTTAGCTGGGAGGTGTGCAAGGAAGTAGAAGTGGTGATGTGTTGTAGCCTCAGAGGCAGAGCACAAGAGGTGATTTTCCCATTAACCAAGTTTTAAACTGCAGCATCCCCTTGGACCTGCTGAGTACAAAGCCAGCTCTGACTCAAGATCTGTTCTGTGTGTCACTTATTCTGAGAACAGATAAATGTTTATTTCTCACATCTCACAGGAGAAACTGGGGAACTGAGTCTGGATAAATGCTTGCCCTGTTTGTGGGGCTTTAGGACAGTTCTGTGTCATGGTGGAATCTGACTCTGCATGGATATGGCCTTAAATACTGAAGCCTGTGAACTCCAAGTGTTTTTAGAAGCTGTGGCTGGGCCCTCACCCTGTCCCTGTGCTTTCCCTGTGCTCTGTTACCTGATGGATGAATGATGAGTTTTCTTTCAGAGCTGAATGGGACAAATAGTGGCTGTGTTCGATGGTGGCTGCTGATCCTTGGGTTTACTTTCTTCTGTCTTCTGTGTAGAGATGGCATTTGGAAAAGTGTGAGCTGGTGGGTTAGTTGGAATGAGGAAGAGGTAGATTTGATCAGTTGCCAGTGAGTGAGCAGGGGAAAAATGAAAGGAGGAGTAACAGAAGCTGAACAGAATTGCTTGGATAAAGGTGAGCCTGCAGGGCTCAAGTCCCCTAATGGACAGTAGGTGAGATAGATGGGGTTATAAAGAAACGATTGTAGCAAGAGCTTTGGAACAGCAGTGCCAATGCAGCCTGGGGGGAGGTGAAATGAAAGCAATGGGAGCAGGAAGAATGTGCCGTATTTTTGGGTACAAAAATGAGCTGTCGTTCCAAGGGGGAGAGCTTATGGCACCTGTGTGACTTGCTTTGACCATTGGTTGCCATCTGGATTCAGCGACTACTTTAGCTTGGCTTTTGTCACCTGCAGTGTTGGGTTACTCTGCAGCTCTTAGAACAGGCAGATGTGAACAGTTATCTGCTTCGAGAACAAGTTCTCTGTTTAGGAAACCCAAACAGCCCAGACCCCAGTTCGCTTGGATTATACCTTACAGTCACACACGGAGGCTGCAGGGAATGTGAAGCTGTGTAATTTAAACGCAGTGTTCTCCGTGCGGCTGGTTATACTACATTGGAGGGAGCTGACAATTACAGGAACGTTTCCTCTTTCCACTCCTCTGACAGCTTTTAGCACATCTCAGCCCTATTAGACGTGGTGCTTGGCTCTCTCAAAAGCAGGCTGCTTTCATGCAGGGTTCTGGAAAAGGAACAATTACATGCTGCAAATCGGTTGGGGTGGGCTGTTCTTGGGAGGGAAGGGCTGCTGCATCCTTATCTGTTATTATCCTTAAACTGCTTTTCTCAACGACTGTCAGCACTGCTCTGTCCTCCAGCAAGCCCTGCTCAGGGAGGGAAACAAAAGCCTTCTCTGGGTGGAGTGTGGACTGTATCCATGTGGTACATGGTGCTTATTTTGCCCTTTTAGTAACTGCTATGGGACACTATTAAACTTCACACACAAGGAGGAATGGTTTTAAACTGAGACAGGGGAGGTTTGGGTTGGATATGAGGAGGAAGTTTTTCACGCAGAGGGTGGTGACGCACTGGAACAGGTTGCCCAAGGAGGCTGTGGATGCCCCATCCCTGGAGGCATTCAAGGCCAGGCTGGATGTGGCTCTGGGCAGCCTGGGCTGGTGGTTGGCGACCCTGCACATAGCAGGGGGTTGGAACTGATGAGCATTGTGGTCCTTTTCAACCCAGGCCATTCTGTGATTCATGCTCACCCTTTGTCCAGCAACTGAAGAGATGCCTTTAGTTTTTCACTGTGTTTGGCAGAGTGGGGTAGAAAATGCAGTTGGTGGAGAATCTGTATTTAAAATCAATATAGGGATGTTGTTTGTGTATTTCTTTTACTTTTTAGTGTAAGAGGAATTCCAAGGGGTGGCGTTGTTTAAAAGCTGAGCTCTGCAGAATAGGGATGTGAAGTTTATTTTGGATACGGGATCAGCACAGAAATGGCATTTGCTAATTTCTTTATTTTAATCAGGAGGAGCTGAGAGGAACTGGGAGAAACCTCGCAGCTCTACGCTGCAGAGCAGAGATATTTAAAACTGCAAATCCCTCCAGAACTTAAAAATCAGATCTATTAATACCATCCCCAGATTTTATAAAAAGGTCAGCTGAAGTTGGTGTAATTAAGAAATGGGTTCCAATTAATTTAATTTCGTGTTAGAATCTGCTGCTTTGTGGCTTCCAGACCAGCGCGGCAGAGCTGTGGTGTTGCCTTCTGCAGTGGTTGCTGTGGTACAGAACGTGTCTGCTTTGGTGCTGCCGTATTCTTAAGGCAGAACTTCTTATGCAGTGATGCTGTTTGGCTGCTCAGTCCTACAGCACTGCTCCTACCTTAGACATATTAGGTAAATCAGTGCTGCTTCTATTGGAAAATGAATTAATGGGTGCCAGATACTCTTCTCAGTGTTTATTGGTGGGGTGCAAGGAATGTTGTGTGGGATGTTCCATGCGAGTATTTGCCAGTAGATTTTGGTGAACATCTGTTCTGGTTAAAGAGAGAAAAATCCTAAAGCACAGGTTTGTCTTCCAGGACAAAAACCTCTGCGTCCTGCCCCTGACAGTGCTGCCCTTTGTTGCTTTGTTCAGCCATCTTTTCTTCTCTGAAGGCAGAATGGCCCAGACCCAGTTCATCTGAGTGCACAGGGGCTGTTTGGCTGTCATTTGGGATATTTCGTACATACGTATTTATTTATGTAGAACACAAGAAGTCTGCCTGTTTTGTTTTGTTTTTTGGCCATTTTCCATTCTGTACATAACAAAGCGTGAAGCCTGGCTTTGCCTGCAATAAAACTGTAACAGACTTGAGAGACAGACAAGCCAGATCTCCTTAGCCTGATACACCTCCTCGTAGCTCTTCTTTCCTCTCCCTCATTGTAGTGCTGGTGAAGCTGCCTGTGTGAATTCTCCTGACTGTGTTGCCCGCATTACACCAACTGGAGGGCACGAGGTCAGGGCTGTTTGTGCTCAGCTGGCGTCTCCCAGGGATGTGTGATATCCAAGGAGAAATCTGGGAAGCGGTTGGGAAGAAATGGGGCTGGTAATCAGTGGAATTAACTTCTGGCTCTGCAACTTTCTCTTAGGGTCACCCTGCTCCCTACAAAACGGTCTCAGCCCGGGCAGCCGCTCCATCCAACATACTGCGACTGCCAGCAAGTGCCTTTCAAGATGTCTTCCAGAAATACCCTGAAACTCTTGTTAGAGTGGTACAGGTAAGCTTCGCTGCTAAGCAGCATTAAAACAAAACTGAAACGAAACTCCTCCCTCTAATTTCAAAGTTATGGGGAAGGTATTTTAAGGTTAGCAGAAGGTCATCCTTTTGCAGGTACGGAACTGTTCAGTGTAGCTTCTGCTCAAGATTTGGGCTAGTTTTGCTATTCCTCCCTTTCTTAGAGCTGTGTACTTACTGATATCAGTGTTAATTGTGTGCAGGAAGAAGTAATTAACATATATATGTAGAATGTGATAGTTCTGCTCGTCAGCCTGACCTGCACCGTAAGCTCTCTGGTTCTGATGGGTAGATGCCCCAGCAAGGTTTCAGGATGACTTAGAGCATGGAAGGCAATTTTATATTCTGAAAAAAGGGCCACAATCCTCAACAAACAGCTTTACAGAGTGGTGGTGCTTTGCAAAGCTAACAGTATTCAGTCTGATGTGAATGCCTGCTTCAGAAGCAATTGTCAGCAGCTCAGGAAAGAGCTGTGCTTTGTATTAGTGTTTGAAGCTTCCCTTGCCTTGCAGGAACTCTGTTGGTCTTAGGTGAATACTGCACTTCTGCCATACACCTGCAGGTGGAAGCTCGAGCAGGGGCAGGATGCTGTGTGGGGTGGTTTTGGTTTGAGGTTTGCTGAGTGGTGCATTGTCCCAATGGTGTAAGGGATTCTGATCTGTTCTTTTGCTTTACTGTGACTGTTAATTCCTTTTGTTGTTGTAAACTGTTCTGGTATACTCTGTATATTCAGGTGATTTACGTGTGATCCACGAACCTCGTAATACTGGTGGCAGAACAGATCATTGTACCAATTCAATTTGCTTCATGAGAGCTGATACCAAAGAGAGAATGGCAGAAGAGCAGGGATAAGCTGCCAGAGCAGATGAAAGCGAGGTGGCAGTGCTGTCTTGTGCCAGTTGAGTGTTTGCTGAGCAGCAGCACAGATTGTTTTTTATGGACAAGGCTGAAATAACTTTTTGTTTTTTGATGAGTAAAGCAGCTTTTATTTCCAGGCGTGTTTGTTACTGATGTTCACAGGGTAAAATGCAAAGTGGCATTCGGTGTTCGGAAGGTTCTCCTGTGTTTGTTACTTCACTTTTTCTATCAAGTGCCTGTTGAGCCTTTGGTAAATCGCTT
The DNA here is from genome assembly GCA_016647715.1 of Pavo muticus. NCBI lineage: Eukaryota > Metazoa > Chordata > Aves > Galliformes > Phasianidae > Pavo > Pavo muticus. The sequence goes on along the minus strand of JACDJE010000172.1, from coordinate 52,149 downwards.
TGATCTTAATTTGCCTTAGTTTGTCATCTGCTAAGAAGGAATTTCAGCTCTTATTGTTTAGGGGGCAGTCTGTGCTTTGTTTGAAAGTGCTTCAAGTGCTCTGATGTTATTGACTGTATCTAAATGCAAGAAGGAGTGTGGGAGAATATTGAAGCCATTCCTCCTGCCTTTGATTTCCCATTTCTAGATCATCATGGTTAGGCTGCAGAGAGTGACATTCCTTGCCCTGCACAACTACCTTGGGCTGACTACTGAGCTCTTCAATTGTGTAAGTTTGGGGTACCTTTGATTTGCTGTTATTATGCATTCTTGTCATTGATCTGGCATAGAGAGGTCTTGCTTGTTTCTGAAGATTATGAAGTGAATATTGCATGTTATTTTAATCATGGCAGTACTTGAGAGGGAAGGTAACCAGCCCATAAAATGAATCCTGTGCTGGTGCTCAGGGGTGGGTGTGTAGGGAGGTAAAACTTCGAAAGTTGGAAGAAGTGTCTCACTTCTGCTTCAGCACATTTCAGCAGGTCCTGACCTGTCTTAATGTTACTGGGACACTTCAACTTGTCGTAGTTCCAATAGCTGCTTGGATTATATCTTGAAAATGAAGTTGCTTTTCAGACTGATGTAGTATCGCTGCATGTCTCAGACAGACTCTATGTAGTTTACGTAATTATTTACAGCATATCTTATGGCAAATAATTGCCAAACCATAGCTCTGAAGTGTGTGAAGGGGTATTTTTCAGAGGCTGGAACAAGGCTGATCACGTATCTGTGAAAGAAAATGAACAAAAACTCCCTCAGCTGATATTTTGGCTTTAACAATGGAATACCAAACTGGTATCCATTAGTTCTTCTTGATTTCCTTAGCACGTGGGCTCAGCCCACAGGGGTCACTTTACCTACCTGAGGCTGTCCAGGCTGTGTTCCCTGTACTTCTTGCCTCATTAACAGATGGCGATGACTGGAAATTTAATACATTCTTCTGCTCCTCTGATGGAGAGCTGTGTTCTTCCCAGTGTGCCTCCAGAAGCTCTGTCTAGTTAATTGGAATATTGCTTTTGCTGTAATAAGCTTTTATGATGTATGGGATAGTGACTTAAGTAAAAGGGAGCTGTGAATGTAGTTTAAAAGCAACTTTAAAATAGGTGTCTGAAGTAGGAAAGGCTGAAGTGTATCCTTAGTATACCTGTGCAGTCACAGTAAGATGGTATTATCTGCATGTCTGTCTTGCAAGGCAGGTGGAAGCAGTGGGCTGGGTATTCATGTCTGCATTTTCACCTTGCTTTCTGCAGCAGAACCAAGCTATCCCACTGGTCTCTGTGGCAAGTGTCACATCTGGAGGAAGCTCAAGTAAAGCTGTAAAAAGACAAATGTCCAATGTAGCAGAGGAGGAGCGTGGAGAGAAGTTTGAGAAAGCTGGGGAAGCACCAGAAATGGGTAATGTTTCTGGAGATGGGTGGTAATTAGTCTTTGTGCTGCTCTCTGGTTGTTATGCTATTTGTCAGAGGCTTTTTATTTGATCAGAGTGGCCAGGCATTGTCTTAACTGATCAATTTCAGGTTTGAAGTCTTTGGATAAACCTTAGCTTTAATAAGAGAGCATTACTGTGCTGTTAAGGATACTGAGGGTGGGAGGAAGAAATAAAAAGTGGCATCGAATGTTGACCCCATAGGAGAAGCTGCAAAACTTCTGTACTGTAGGTAATAGCAGAGCAGGCTTTTGTTGGTGTGGAAGCTGAACCTAGGAAAACAGTGTGAGCTGAGTTTGTCTGTCCAGATTCAGAGGAAAAAATAATTAAAAACAGAAGGCTGGTTTAACATAATGTTTAATGCTGGTGTTTTAGAATATACTAAAGTCTGTATGTTAGATTTTGGTAGTGGTTTTTGAGAGGTTCTTGCTCTCAGTGAAACTTACTTCATTAGGGGCTCCCTTGTATTTGTGTAACTTTGGTTTCTAAACTTCAGATTCATTGAAGATCTCTGGTACAGAAAACCCTGAGCATATTTTCAGGAGAAGCCTTTCTTCCCCCCCCTCTACAGAGAGTTCTGGTAAGTACTGCCTGGCTAAGTTCTGGGAAATAAGATTAGGTACATTATATAAAACACATGCTCTTTAGATCACTGACTTAGATAATCCTGTTTGTGTTAAATAATCATCTCACAGTAGTGCTGCTTCCTCACTTGATTGAAACTAAGGTCAGACATTAATTTTCTGAACTGACAAATGGACTTCTGTCCAGGAGAGCCTTCCCTTGCCATCTCTATTAGCAGCCATTTGGCTACCGAGAGCCCTGCAAATGAAGAGCTTTTATTCATTGATTTTCCCCAAACCAGATAATCTACTATATCTGCTATCATCCTTCATGCAAAAGATGACATATGGCTCTTGCTTGGCTGATTGTCCCAAAGAGCACTTAAGTGACTTTAGGGGAATGTTTTCAGAGTGGGTAATAAAGGTGATTTATCATTGAATGCACTGTTGAGGCATTTATGATGCTCTGCTGCTTTGATCCCACAGTGTTTGTTTCAGTGAACTTCAGCTGTCTGTCCTGTAGATGTCTTCCTCTGAGCCAGCTGTTTGACTTAGCTTTATGTTCAAGGCAGAGAAACTACAACTTCCTGGGTGAATTCAGGAAGGAAGGCATCCATCTTTAGTTAGCTGAGTAGCAAACTAAGCATCTTCAGATGCTTGGGAGGCCGTGCTTAGGTACAGTGCTGATCATGGAGGTACTGTTAACATAGAAGACACAAAGCTGAATAATCAGAATAAAGCTAGCCCGGATACTTTAGAAGATGCATTTATTTCCTATGGTGGCTGTTCAGTAACTGGGGAGATGAGAGTGTGAATGTGTGGTCAGAGAGCAGGGAGGCGGGCTGAGGGAGCCCTCAGTGCTACGGCCTTTCCCCAGGGTAAGTTTTCTAACACTTCTTGCTAGCAAGTGAAGTTACCAGCATGTGTAGCATAGAAGAAATGCTAGAGGGTTTTTTATCAGCTTGGTTAATTTTGAACAGTAGAGAATTGATTTGCTTCCTCTCCAGTTTCTGCTGTGAATGTTCGATGCTCTTACTGTGCTTGGTAGCTTCTGTGCTGCTGTCCGGAGGGATGGGAGGTGGGATGCTGGCTGGTGATCAGCAGGCCTTCCTTCTGAACCAGGGAAAACATCGAAGTGTTTCATGGCAGTCTGCCTTTATTTTCATATTATTTTCATATGTAAGTTGCTTCTCACTGTGTGTTAGCAAACGTACCAGCAAACTTGATTTGGCGGTGAATTAAGTAAGGCTTACTCGAGCCTTGGAACACAGATGCTTTTTCCCCTAGGTAAACACGGTTCTTAAGTGAAAACTGCCCATGCAGCCTGGTTTTAAGGTTGAGTCCATGCATGAAAGCTTTTATGTGGAAGGATCCCTGCACACCTAACAGTGATACTGTCCATCTGTCCTTCCTCTCTCCTCTGTCTGTCCTGAGTGTTATGTCAGGGTACTCCGAGCTTAGCAGAGAAAGAAAATTAATTTCTCCTGACTGAAGAGCATATCTGATAGGGTAATGCTGATTTGCCTCAGCTAACAGAGCTGGTTTCTAGGCTGTGGTCACTGCTTAACTTGCACAGAAGGTATTCTGATGTCTGTGATAAAAATATCAGGATCCTGTTTCAGATTCTGTTCTGCTGCCATGCTGTGCATTCGCACTCTGTGGAGATATTGATTATGTTGACTACTAATTCTGAGAGAAGGGAAACGTCCTTTATTAGAGTCAGACAGGAGCTGTTATCTCAGTAACATCTCAATAGTATCTCCTTGATTTGCTCGGCTGATTAGAAATAACAAAAAATGCTGGCAGTGATGTTGGAGAAAACACTTTTGCATCGGCTGCTGCTGAGGTTTGGACGTGGATTTGTTTTGGATGGCTGACCTGGAATGTGGCAGATATGTGAATGAGGGTGGGAAGTGATGAAATGCAATCCTGCCAACCCGTGCTAGGCTGCTTTTAAGTGCACTGATGCTTTATGTGGAGAAAGATGTCATCAGGTCACATGGGGTAACTGAACTGGTGGACAAAAGAATTAGATGAACTAAATTAAACAGTGGCATCTTTTTTAGGTGATAACTTCATCAGCATTACTGCTCCTGGCCATAAGTGTTCCCGACCTCATTGCTTAAGGTTACATAGCAGATATCTTTGTTGTTTTTATTTGTTTGTTGCTTTTTTTTAAATCAAGAAGAAAAGCTGATTTGTCTTTCATCAGAACTAAAACCCTGCCAGGCAGCTGTGTCAGACAGCACAGATACACCTGAATAGGTGCACCTGAAGAGGTGACTAGCCCATGAGAAAGAGCTCTGTTAGCTTGGAGCACAAGCACGCTGCCTCCAGCTGCTGCATGCTAGTGGGAAGAAACTTGTTTGGGAGAAACTGCTCTGTAGCTGTAAACAAGTGTCCTTGCTTTCTGTAACATGGCTTGTTCTGAAACGTGATGCTTTCTTGTCTTCTGCCTTAGGAAAAGCAGGTAGCTGTGAGTGAGTACTCAGAGGGAAGGAGACAGCTGAAGTGCTGCCAAGGAATATGTCAGTTGCCATTGTTTTTGCAGTGACTTCCATACCAGCAGTGTGTGGGATACCAGTGAGCATGTGTTCATCAAACAGGATTGCATTCCGCTCTCGAGTTTCCCACTGCCTTCTGTTCTTTTGAGTCAACAGTTCTAGTTAAAGCTTGTTCTGCTATATCCTTTCTAACTCCCATTTGAGCAACAAGACAGTTTAATTAATTGCTGTGTGGGAAGCTTGTATCTGTGACTGAGATTAAAGGCTCCTACTTTGAATAGAAATCTCGTAGACGTTCTTTCACTCTTAGAATCCCTCCTTTTTTTCTTTTCTCTGACTCTGAATATGCAGAGCAAGCAGTGGATGATGTTCTTCATCCTACATGGCCCTCATCAGGTCACCTAGGTTTAAGCTGGGTAGTGTGTGTTTAGATTTAAAATGCACTTGATGTGTGGGGTCTTAGTAACTGTGCTGACACTGTGATTTGCTGGGCAGTGTAATGACAGGCAGTCAGGTTAGTCCATATGGAGTTCCATGCTGCTTCTGTCCCAGCAATTCTTGCTTATAATAATCTGGGGGCTTCAGCGTTGCAATGTGGATCTCTGCTGTGTGTGACATTCAGGTCCTCGTGGGAAGAGCACTTTTTCTGTTTGTGTGGGTTGTAAGTTTTGCTGATGGTACCTTTGGGTCAGCTTGTTGGGGTTTTTGTTTCTTTGTTTATTTAGGTTGGTAATTTTGTAATGTTATAACCCAGGTGACAGATGTGGATTTATTACATGCAAAAGACTTTTTCACGTTTAGGCAGCAGGGAAAGGACTGTTCTCAGGCAGGCCTGGATCCCTGGTGCAGCTGGATCTTTCTTTGTCTGAACAATATCTCTATGATAGGAATCTTTTCTGAAAACAGTTTATTTCCTGAGATACTTCTGGATGTTGAAATATGAGAGGAGCTGTGAGAGGTTTGCTTGTTAAAGGAAGCTGCGTTCTCTTGTGGTTCTTAGCTGTCTAACAGAGCTGAACTTTTGTGTGAGTCATCAGGCTGGTATGTGGGCATCCTGCTTAAGGTAATTAATCAGAAGTGCTTTCCAGTTACGTTTGTGTTATTGAGCATCTCAGACAAGTACCTAGAAAGTGCTTGGAACTGCCAAGGAGCTAATGTAATTAATTAAATGTGTTAAACATTAGCAGGTAAGGACCAGAAGTTTTGAGTGACTGCCAACGTATGCATGAAGTGAGGCCTGCAAGAAGTCCTTGTGTGTGTCTGAGGATGCAGGGCGCGCTGAGTGTTTGAACCAACTGTAGAAAAGACCCCAAATAACTTTCAGGCATGGGTGGAAGCATAGGGGATGACTTTCATGGGGAGACTCCAGGGGGATTCACTGATGTTAATATTCTCTCTATGAAAAGTTGTGATGCAGTGGGTCTGGAAGGTTCTTTGGTTAGAAAAAAGTTTGAAGGCATTGTTTCCTGGAAACACTGAGGCAAATCTGTAAATTTGGTGGGGATTCCTGGTGAGCTTCAGATCCAGCATGATTGTCTTTTGATGTGGGAGTTCTGGGACATGTTGTGTTCATGAGCTCAAATGGGAAAATCAGACATTCGGATCAGACCTTCCAGGTCAACCAGAAGCAGGACATACATTGGAACATGAAGGTGCCACTTTTAGTCCTTGGCTTCTGAAACGCACAGGCATGCACACAACATTGCTTGTATTTTTATGCTGCCTGGTATTTCTAAGGTACTCTAAACATGGGAGTGCTGAACAGAAACTTCTGTGTTGCTCGTAGGTTCTTCCAGCGGTGCCAAGTCAGACATGGACATGGCGTATGAGAGAGCCAGGGTGCACTTCAGCCCAGAGGAGGTTTCCAGCAGTCCTGCTGTGGGCAAGGTGGGTTGTTTCATTTGGAGATGTTTTTCACACTGCGTCTCCTTACTCTTCCTTTGAGTAATTTGAGTGGATTAATCTGTGTATGAGTTGTGATGTTTGTTTATCTTGTATTGGTTTGTTCTAAACTTGCAGCATGCTTTTGGTAACTGTTCAGGTTTTTTAGTGAAGATCGTGGAACTCTCTGAAATTCCCCTTGCCAAGTAAAGGCAATTTCCTCATCAAGACAAGGGAAATTTCCCTTGCCACTGTTGCAACTTCTTGATTTTTAGACATTACCTTCCTCTGGCTCATGGTGGGGGTTGTTTGCAAAGGCAGATCCATCAGACCATGTTGTATCAGTGAGAGCTGCCGTACAGCAAGGAATTAAGGACTGGTACGAACCTGTGAGCTTCCTGTCAGGCTTTCAGTTGTGACTTACAGATCTGTTCTTGTGCTGTGCTTTATTTACGAGGGCTGATCTGGAAATTAAGAGCACAGAAATGCTCTGGGACCATAAAACTTTTAAAACCAAAATCTAGGAAGAAACTGCGTCTGCTTGCCCTCAGTGGTCACTTTACCTTTCTCCATCTTTGCATGCTGTGTTGGTGGAGTTGGAGTTCCAGAAGTTGGCAGTTTCTGGAAGTCACACTTTTCTCTTTCGCAAACTGATAAGTTGCTTTGTTTCACTAGCATCAAGCTTTGCATTAAGAGATAAGAAAATACAATTAGCAAGCTGTTGCTGTTTAGGAAACCAGCCTTTCTTTTGTTTGTTTGATTGTTTTTCCTCCTCTCCTCAGGCCACCAGTTGTGGTTGCTGGGAGAACACGTGATGTTGAGAGTGTTTGCTGCTTAGATGCCAGTCTTAACGTTCAAAACAATGCTTGTTTTCTGTCTGTTCAATGCAGTCCATATTGAAGAAGACTGTGATGGTGACAAAAACCCCTTTAGCAGTGTTGCGTTACACTGGCCGTGAGCTCGCTGCACAGGAGTCCTGTAGCAGCAAACCCATCGATGCCATCTTCGAAGCAGCGAAGAAGGACCTTTCGACCCTGATGAAACTTGATGTGAGTTACTGCAGGAAAAAACTGGCCTTGTTCTTGCTTTTCATCTCGTTCTGCCAGGCATCAGAAAGTAAACTGTCTCCCAGATACACCACAGACCAGCTGAACGTTTTATTCCCTGGTCTGTTGATGTTATTAGTGGGACTGAAATAAATCCGAATCATTGGCTGTTTGAAAAGCCCATGCTGAAGTGCACTGCGTGAATCTTTTCTCCCTGTGCACACATTTGTGCATATGAGGAGTGTGCAATTTCTGCCACGCTGTAATTTCATGCTCTTGTATACTGTGTGAATAAGCTATATGAAGGCATTCAGGCAATGCCTAGAACTATTAATCCTCTTGGCATTGCACCTAAGTGTCTCATTTGATTTCAGAACTGAACGTCTGTGTTTGGCCGTCGGCTATGAATGCATTTCATAACAGTGACTGTGTGCCATGCCTGTTCCAGGTTCTAAGTGCTCGATGCCCTCGCAGTTGTCATTACTGAGTTTACCTTTCCTTCTCACCTTCATGTTCAGAATGAACAAGACTGTTTTCATTGTTCTTATGATTCCAGTCGCATTTCATTACATTGCTTCAGAGTTGCATCTGCTGATGGAGCTAATCACACAGTTTGGAAGTAGTACAGCTGTCTACACTGATCACAGATATCCTATTGCAGCGTGTGTTTTAGTAACTGAAGTGCATTGATGCTGCCAGAGGCTTTGGCCCAGCTGCTGCAACCTCCACCTCCTCTGCTGCTTTAAGAGCTCTCACCAAATGACATCTGCTCTACTGCCAGCAGAACTTCAGATACTTCCATTCTGGATTCTCGTGTTTCTTGTGGATTTCTGACAGATTCTCTCACAAATTCAAAATCTTGGTCATGGTCTTTCAGCTTTGGGCAGTGAGACTTGAGATGCATGCCCTGCGTTGTTGCTGGTTTTACTCAGGCATACGGCACTGCCTGTTAGTCTGCTTATGGCACTCATGTTCAACTTTTCAAGCCTTTTTCAGCATGAAAAATGGCAACCTTTTGTACAGGAAATTCCTGTAACAACTTGAGTAAAATAGAACTGCTTGCTTCATCTGCTCTGTTCAGCCTTGCGTTCTTGTTCAGGCTGGTCTCAGGCTTTGCTTATGCAAACCCTGTGTGTCCAGTATACAGCTGGTAGTTTCCTGTTCTGCCATTTCAGATCTCAAGCAAAAATTCCCAACGCACTGAAGCTACCAAGTGCAAAACCTTCCTTTTTGAACCTAGGCACAATTCCTCAGTAATTAACAACTAAGCGATGAGAGTTGAGTTAACTGGAATAGTCTAGCAGGCAATCTTTTAACACGAAGATCTAAATGGTAATGTAATGGGGCAGGCTTTTTGAACTCTTGGTATTATAGCAACTCTGGTTTCACAAGAATCTGCTGCTCCACAGCTAAATGCTGGGAGCGCTGTTTAAAGGTCGTGGTTAGTTTCTCCTGTGCACGGCAGCACAAGTTGATTCTTCCACAGGCAGTGGAAGACAAATCTAACTCTGCAAAATTTATATCCAATGTATTTACCCCAATGAAAACAGTGAAGTGCTGGAGCTGTTCTCCTATTGAGCTCAGGGATTTTATTTCATAGCCTACTGGAGGCATTTTGAGATGTCGTTTTTCAGAGCAGCCAATTGCAGTGAATAAAATCAAGCTGTTTTGATGGCAGATGGTGCTGCTTTTTTTCATATCATGATACAGAGGGAGAAGAAGAGAGAATTTAATATAGCAGAATGGCAGTATTATTTCAAATGACCCTTAGTTACATGACTACATAATTCATATGTTTTTCCTTTGTATTAAATAACTTGAATTCCCTGGGACTCTGTCATGAGCTCTTTTCAGTCTGCTACAACCCTTGTGTATGCTTGGCTTTATCTGAAGTTATAATGTGAGTTAAACAATGCTGGAGGGCATATCTTCTGCATGAATTATATGGGAATTGAGTCATTTCCTTTGACAAAAAAAATTGTCTGTCCCAGTTAATTACTGCTTTTCTTTATCAGTGGTTCGTGCTTTCACTTCTGTATCATGAGCCTCTACTGATTCATTATTTATTGTGGTAACAGAAAGGTGGAACCTCGCTGTGAGATCCACTCTGTTGTGTTAGCAACCTTCTTTGCCAGCTTGGGGCTGGGGGCTGGCGTGGAGGGGTCTGTGCAGGGAACTTTGTTTAGCTCAAGCTCTGAAACTGTGCAGTGCTGGACTTGGATTTGCTGCGCTTCTCTGTTGTGAAGGGGAGATGGATCTTGTCTGTGATTCTTGTTTGTCAACTCCTTTATTGCCTCATCAGAGGTAATGTCAAAAGGAGGATTTCAGGGGCTGCCTGGACTTAGTTAAGTCTCCTTCTGAGCCCCAGGCAGAATCAAATACTAAGTCATTCCTAGCAGGTTTTGTCTAAGCTGTTCTTAATGATCACTGGTGACACGGGCTTCACAGCTTTGGGTGCAACCTATGTCAGTCCTTCAGTAGTCTTAGATACGAAGAGCATCTTTGTAATGATTTTTAGAACTAATGCAGCCAAGAAAAGCAATGCCAGTTTACAAGCAGATCTGGTTGGGGAGCTTCTGTGTCTCTACTGTGGGATACTTTCATAATTAAGGATTTACATAAGGATAGGTAATCCTGTACGACCAGGAATGTGTAAATATAGGCAAAAAAAAGCCAGGAATTAGCTGAGTTGATATTGCTGCACTGAAATATTTTGACAAGTGCCTGTCAGGTTATTTTTATTGGCTATATTCCCACGGAACTGTTTGGTTTCAATAAAACTTTTTTTTGACGCAAATCTGTTCTTATCAGCTGTAGCTGTAAAGAAAATTTCTGATTATTTTTCTTGCTCTGTTTTTCTCAACTGAAAGTTATTAAAGCCTGCCATGGCAGTTACAACAGCAAAGTGTTCACATCTCAGCTGCAGTAAGGTAATGATCGCAGGCCAGTTGTTCTGCCTGCATGCCCTGGATTGTATCTCGGTGTGCCTCCAGCTCTTGCTGTTAGTGGCTAAAGCACTGCTAGGTGTGACTGAAGAGCCAGGATTTGCTCTGCCTGTTCTGATAACAGAATGCTGAGCTGTGGAAGCTGTGCTGGTTTGGGTAGGTTGGAAGGTTTTGCTGAAGCAAAGGAGTCCTGAAGCGTTCAGGTTTGGTGCTGAACAGGATGTAGGATGCCAGATAGGATGGGTGGCGCTTTGGGATGAAGAGAGGTGTGTGACAAGGGAGGGGCTCTGGCAAAGGCAGTGCTGGCTCATCGTGTCCTGTTCCTCCGTGATGCAGGCAGTCTCTTCTGGTTTTACCTTCTTCTGAAAGTAACTTGATATTTCATGATTTTCAGGGCTTGATGCAGATCTCTTTGCATTATACAGGAGTCTAGGGGCACAACTGGGAGATACAAATTCATTTAGAGTTTAAGTTTGGTCAACAAAAAGGAACTGAACTTTTTTCCTTCTGGAAGAAATGACTGTTGGATAGAGAAATGCAACAATTACCACATTTTGAAGGTTAACGTACTTTAAAACATCATCTTTCAGTAATTATATTTCCAATTTTCTTTGTTTAAGTGCATCCTCACATTGGATCTTTACCAGGGAACCAACAAATAAATTGTACTTCTCCATCCCTTTCTCCAGGACCCTTCCTTGCTGAATGGCAGAGTGACACTGCATCAGGTTACTGCTGGGACCGTGCTGTCAAGGCAGGGAGATCAGGTGGGTGAGCGCCCTCTGGGAGCGGGGGAGAGAACAGGAGGGTCTGGCTTGGTCTTTTGTCCCACCACAGGGGAGGGAAAGACAAACGCTGAACAAAAATGCTCCCTCACCGTGGCCTGTCCCAAGCCTTCTCACTGCCAAGCAATCCCAGCTCTCAGCCTCTCCTCACATGCCCAGTAACAGTGTGGCCAGAGCTGCAGTGGAAATCTTGTACTCCCCTCTTTACCTTTATATGCCCCTTCATGAAAAGGTTTGGTGGCCAAGCAGCTTTTTATTCTTTTTTTTCCCCTCATATTTTTTTCCAGGCTCTGTGCTGCAGGCCCTGGTGTCGCTGCTCCATGTTAATTGTTCTAGCAATGTTCAGGATATAATGTATTTACAATAATACTGTGGAAATAGACAAGCTTATGCAAAGCAAACGAGGGGCAGCTACAACTAGGATGCTGCTATATTCTGTTTTGCTGAACTGCAGTATCCCTCCTCATGCTGCAGTGATTACCCCACTATCTCCATTCCCAGTCCTGTTTTTATTTCCTGAGATCTTACAGATGCAGATTCAATTTTTCATAACCATGCAAAGAGAAACACATTTTTCAATATTGTGGCCATTTAGTTTTAAATATTCATAACCTTTTAATAATTCACTGTCGTGTTTTACTTTATCTCCTAATGGTTTAAAAGCTGTAGAGGGCTTTCTGGAGAACAGATTGGCCATGGTAGCACTGTCGTCGCGATAATTGCTTTTAAAATCTTCGGGGGTTTCACTGAGCTCTGTCTCCGCTTTCTGCAGGATGTGAATGTTTGCTTTGTGGTCTCGGGGATGCTTCACGTGTACCAACAGAAGATCGACTCCGAGGAGGACACCTGCCTGTTCATTACTCACCCAGGAGAGCTCGTGGGCCAGCTTGCTGTCCTCACTGGGGAGCCGCTGATTTTCACCATCAAGGCCAATCGAGACTGCAGCTTCCTGTCTATTTCCAAGTCCCACTTCTATGAGTAAGTTCTGCCACGGAAACGTATGTTTAATTTTTTAGATGTATTTTATGACCCTTTTGAACCAGTAATGAGTGATTAATGTACGTACAGTGCAGTTTAATACAATGCCATTTGTAGTGAGTCAAGATAACTTATGTGAGCATTTTAAATGCTCAGATGAGCTCTGACCCATCTGTCAGAAGGGTTTTTACCTTCAGCAAGAGGTAATGCAGGGAACGTGGCAATATTAAATGGTGATTATCTCCTTTGTTCTAGGTTTACAGAGCATTTCACCCAGTGGGGTGTGATTTATGACCTGAGATTTGCAGACTTAATAATCCAAATAAGTGAATCTGGCCAGAGACCATTCTTTGCTGGCTTAAGCACTTTTTTGTCAGGCCATTTCCCTGAGCGCATGATTCCTTCTTGCTGGAGAACCTTATCAGTTCTCTTCCTGACTGCAGCAGAGTTGATGGGCCCAGACAGGTGTTGTAAATGACTGGTGTTGGTGTAACAGTGGGTGACAGTGCTCAGCAGCAGCATGGGTCAAAGAATAATGCTCCTGTGCAAAATGGATTCCTTCCTGGAAATAATACTTGACTGGTGTTTTAAGGGGAGAAATGGTGTTTAGTAGTTAAAACCCTCACCCAGACACACCCACCACTGGTGACACGTCTGTCTGTCTCAGTGCCCTCTATCAGTGATGAGTGTTCTTGATTCTATGATGTATCTCTGAAGCTATGGTTAAGGCAATAGTTCACACACATAATTTTAATCAAACACCCCAATTTCTGAACTACTTCAGCTACTTCTTGAGTGCCATCAGTCTGAAGTTGTATGCAGGGCTCTTCAAGTTGTGTTTTCTAGGCCGCTACTGTGTTATATAGTTCTGTGTACTTTTTACTTTCCAAGTAATTTTAATTGTTTGTTTGTGTTCTAATAATTTCCACCTTATTCTGTAGCCTTGTTTTTCTACCTCAGGCAAAAGACTGTACTCTGCAAAACTGAATGCGCTGTTCTCAGCAGCGTGCTTGGTTGATCAGCTGTATATTTGCAAGTCTTTGTGCTGGATATCAAATATTAGGTTTAATTTCTGATAGATACTCCCCTCTTGTCCCATCCCATGAAGTATTAGATACATTTCCACTGAACTTTTAGTTCTTTATTGTTTTCCTACTTGTTCTTAACTTGAAATTTCATTTCGTGTTCTCAGCCAACTGTCCAATTTCTGCCTTCTTCCTCTCCTGCAGTTCTGATACCTCGTCCTGGGCAGGCTCTCTGATTTGCTTGAGCTTATTTTTGTGATGTTTCCCTTCTTATCCACTAAGAATTGAGTAGTCTTTTGTTTATGTCAGCTTCCATTTTTGCTTCCATTAATCCTTTGTGTGTAAGTGATCTCTAACCCAACAGAGAATCACCTCGTCATCATTTTGTGGACCTCTCCATATCTTTCTTTTTCTCTTTAAAATGTCTGTTGCCCATTCACTGCATTTCACAGTCTCTATGAATCTTCCAGCGTTCAGTCAGCACGGTTTCTCATGAAGTCAAAGCTTCATTTCTAACTCTTGTTCCCATGTTTAAAAATGTCATTGCAGAGAGTCTTTCAAAAGCATCTGCCTTCATCATCTGCAAGCTTTATTTTTGCTTCAGACTCTCTGAGAAAAGAGACTTGCTGCTAAAGCTTTATTTCTCACGTTTCATGCAAACATTCTGTGTGTAGCCCTGCTATCACAGACTTTCTCTTCCTCTCAGAATCTTGCAGGATTTAATTATATGTTTTTGTGATCTGATCTTACTGACCAGGAGTAATTTGACCTGAACCTTCATTATTCTCATTGTTCTCCAACAACTCTTCCTTCCTTTCTTGTCAAACACATTACTCTTTCTCTGAGCTGCCCCAGAACTCTGTGTGTTTCTCCTCAGCAGTTAATAGGAAGGTGAAGCAGAAAGAACATGGTCAGTGGTTGCTATCAGGCAAAGAGCACAGTGGTGGAAGTGGCCCAGGGTGCGGAATTGCAGGTTGGATGTTGCACAACAGACGAAGTCCTTTCCACTGGAGCCTTGCAGCAGGGGCCTTTCATGTGATGCTGATGTGCCTAAATAACGATCTGTACACGTAAAGTTGAAGCACAGGGCTGACACAAGCTAATGGTACAGTTTATACCTGAAATGTTTTGCTGTTTTCTGAAGCGATGTACTAAATGTACGGTGCCTGCACTGCAGCCGTTGGTGTCTCCTGGTGAATAATGTAAGCGAGCTGTCACCAGGCTCTCTTGAGGAATATGCTCGGGTTCCTCAGTGCTGGGAGTGGGACTCTGTCACACTTCTCCTTCGGTGAATGTCGCACTCTGGAGTCTGATCACGTATGTTTGCCAGAGAAGTAGAAATGCTTCGATTTGTATTTTCTATTGCTGGCCAAGCTGAGCATCAAATCGCATCCACAGCCACAAGTCTCTGTGAGTCCCAGGCTGTCCCAGGCCCAGGGCAGCCCTTTCGTTTTGGTGTTTGGTTAGCTTGCTAACAGACAATCGTCTGAGGAACCCTTCAGCAACAGGCTTTTGTAAGAGAGAGCTTTGGCTTTTTGTTTTCCCCACGCCAGGCATGTGCCAAGCAGAAGAGAGAGATGAGAATGCCCCCATAAAAAGAAGTAAACTAAGCTGATAATGTAGAGAAAAATCCACTTTTCTTGTGCATGAGGGTGGGCTGTTACTTTCCATGCTAATATACTCCTGGAGCTGTATAGCACTCTGTGAAATAATAAACAGCTCAGATCTGAAATAAAAGCAGCCTCTCTCCAGTTTACATTTAGAGTGCATTAAGATGCATATCTTGAGGGAGGGAAAGGTATAAATGGCTTTTATTGATCACAGCAGTCAGCCTGTGTGGGAGGAGACTTTGGGAGTGGAATAAGCTAGTAGGGTAAAAGTAATGAGCTAAAGCATTCAGGAGATTTCAAGGAGTTTATTTAACCTTTAGAGCAGCTGAGAAGGCGTTGTTATAGACTGGGGTTTTTGTGTGCTTTAAGGGATTAGGGCTTTTTGCTTTCTGGTGTTTATTCTGGGGTGTCTTTTCCAGCTTCCTTGTCCTTTGCCCCCAGGTCAGTGTTAGTGTGCTAAAGCTTCTGTAAGGTAACACATTGCTCGTGAGTGCAATAGTAGCTTACCAAAACCTGGGTTGTCTGTAGGCATCTTGGGGATAGTGAGGGCATGGAAACCTCAGGGCAAGATGGAAGGGACAGGAGAGGAAAGCTGCCTCGCAGTTTGGTAATCCTCTTTTGATGGCTGGACTTTAATTAGTGCTGAGTCTAAGAGCTGATACTTGGTTTAGCTCACCTAGCAGCACGTGTGAACGCAGGGACATGAGTGTGGTGAGTTCAGTACGGAGCAGGATGTACTTCTACGAGTCTCCTCTGCTTCAAATTCAGAGCTTTTAGTTGAAGAAATTCCAAACTTTATTACTGCAAAAAGAGGAACTTGAGGAGCTGGATAAGGAGTAGTCACGTGTGATAAACATGAAAGCTCCCTATGGTACCCATGCATGCTGCACTTGACCCACCGTGATGGTCAGCTCTGGGTCTCTTTGCTGCAGCTGTTGGACTGATTATTGGTAGAACTGACATGTTCAAAACATTACAGGGCAGTTCCTGTGCTTCATCCAGGCAGGGAAGAGCTCGGTGAGTCTGCTGTTGATACCACGTTCAGGGATGATGTCAGTATTCAGACTGCTGGGTTACAACAAGCTGTATTTCAGCTGAGGAACAAAGGCTGCCTGTGCTATTTCCATACCTTTCTCCCTGCCTTTCTGTTTTATAGGGTAAGAAGGTTAACTGTGGCTCGCACAGCATTAGTGAGAACTCCCACACGTGCAGGGTGTCCTGGGCAGAATGTCTTATGGCAGTCAGATGGCCTCACTGTCAAGGGAACGCTGATGCAGGAAAAAATACTGCGTATTTCAAACTCTGTTTGTCCCCAAGCATGGCTTTACGTAACTGTCATCTTCCTCTGTGTGTGCTTTGTGTGCTGGCTCTGCGTGTGCCTACCCACTTGTTTCTTTCTGAATGGTGCTGCTTCTTTGTGAAATGCCCGTTTTATGGTAGTGTGCCACGACCCTCCAAGAGCTCAATTGCTCTCGATGCGCAGGAACAGAAAAGATGTGGTAACGGGTGTGCGTGTAGAGAAACGTGCCATCAGCTCACTGCTGTGGAGTAGTTCTTCAGAAGGAACTGGAGTGCTTGCTCAGAAGGTGCCAGGTTACAGTGATCCTCATTGGAAAAGGAGAGAAAGGAGAACATTTGCTGGTGCCTGTGAGAGCTGCTTACCTCAGTCCCAGCAGTCAGTGTAGTGTCAGTTATCACTAACAGAACATTCCCAATGTTTTTCAGCTCGGAGAAGTGCTAGATTATCTGGTTTATTTAATGCTAGGGACCTCTAGGCATCACTCAGAAGATTCAGTATGAGGACCAGAAGCTTTGTTAGTTGTGGTCTTTGCAAAGGGAAATGGGAACTTTAGAAATTCTGAGCACGTCTCTGACTTGTTAAGAGCATCAGGCTTTCCATGCAGCGAGGTTCTGACTTGAAATAACATCTGGGGGAAAACTGAGAGCACATCTGAGAGATGTAGAGGTGCAGAATGGCAGAGAGGGACGATCTTCGGGACAACATGAATGTTATGAATGTTGTCCTGGGTCAGGTCTGTTTCTGAGTAGGAATTTTGGAGTCTGGTCCATAAACAAGAGCTAGCAAGGCTGTCACCAATCTCTGCCTGGCCTGTTATGTGTGTGTACCTATCCCTTCTTTTGGGAAGTACTTAAATAACACTTCTTGCCTTCTAGGATAATGCGAGAGCAGCCAAGTGTTGTGCTTGGTGTGGCCCACACTGTTGTAAAGAGAATGTCCTCATTTGTGAGGCAAATTGACTTTGCCCTGGATTGGATGGAAGTTGAGGCTGGACGAGCTGTATACAGGTAAGGTGTGGACAAAACTGTTCTTTGTTTAATCCAACCTTAATGATTCCGTGATTATCTAATATTCAGGTTTCCAGAGTTAAGGAGCTATGCTTCCTTGGTGATATATGGAATAAAAACTCTTGGGTTCATTTTATCAACTATTCCATCAGGTTTATCTGTTTTCGTATGCTGAGATTCTTCTTTTTCTGCAGCACACTTCAACGTTGCTTTTGTCTCCAGGAGTTACTAAAATGCTTTCCTTCTATTCTTCATCCTTTGTGTCATCTTGACATGCTTTTAAAGTGGCATAAGAGATTAAGACGTAGCCAGCTGGATGTTCTGGTATAATGTCTGCATTTCCAAGGGCGTGAATATTGTCCACAGAGTTTGTTGGTCTTTCCAAAATAAACAACAGAACTGAAATAGAATTTGTTTAGAAGTATTTAATAGTAAATTGAAAATGGGAATTGCATTTTAAGTTTCGGGCAGAAGTTATCCTTGGGAAAGCCTGATTTTATGAGTTTTGTACCAGGATGCAATTAAGTCATTGTATGACTGCAGTGGTGCAAAGGTCACATGTAGTATGTGTACCATATAACTGTAATTTTAATGTGTGTTACAATTTCTGCAGCTCTAATGCCAATGGAGGTTTGTCATTACTTTCTGTGTCAAAACAGATGCAGTGGTTAAGATCTTGTTAAAAGCTTTTGGTATTCCATGCACTAATTGTAACTGCTGCCAGCAGTACTGCATTTGGTCCATGTGCTGTGTTATGCTGGAAATCTGCATGCCCAGTAGCACTCTTTGTCCTGCAAACTTGATGTTTCAAAGCCTTACTGATAACTGTTCTGTGCACAGAGCTGAATCTCAGTGCTGAGCCACTCAAGGTTTTTCTCCCTTTTGGACCTGCAGGATTTCTTGGTGCATGCATCCTTATCAACCTTGCCGTGGCAGCAGGCGCCTGCTGTACCCAGCAGTGAGCCTCTTGTCTCCTCCAAAGAGCACTTGCCTTCTGGTTATCTGTATCCAGACCCAGCATCATCCAGTTGTTCAAAGCCTGTTCATTTCCACCTATTTCCAAGTCACTTTTTAATGGGTGTTTTTCACTTTCCTGTCTGCTTGTTCTGTTTAAATGTCGATTAAACAACTTCTCGTGGTCTCCAAGCTTGCTAAGGAAAGATGAAGGCAACTTTGGATTCATTTGCTGAGCAGTGACAATTCACCTGTGTTCCTTCTCCAGGCAGGGTGACAAGTCAGACTGCACGTACATCGTCTTGAATGGGCGACTGCGCTCCGTCATACGGATGGATGATGGAAAGAAGCACCTGACTGGTGAATACGGCCGAGGAGACTTAATTGGAGTGGTAAGAGTCAGTGCTGGGGAATGAACGGTTCGGCTGAGCAGTTGGTGTTGCCCCACACCAAACAAACACTCGTGCTTCATCAGGTGGTGGACTTTTCACAAGTTGAGAGGATGAGAAGTTGCTTCTATCTGGAAATTCATATGATGAAATGTGGATGGGATTATAGACTTGGTTTAAAGAGGGGACAAAATAAAACCTCCTCCTCACAGATGAACAAAAATCCCCAGGCAACACTTGTTGGTTTGGGGTTTTTTTTTCCATTGTGGGTTACAGTTGTTTCCACAGTGAGAGCAATGCAGCTGTTAAAATAATTCAGGAAGAACTGCAGGAATGTGCACTAAATACTGATGTGAATAAATTTAGTATCATAGAAAGATTGAGCTGGCTGGGGCCACTGGATGCATCTAGGCTAACGTCCTTGGAGTCAGCAGAGCCAATTTCAGGGCTTCGTCAGGCTGGTCAGAGACTGCACAGTTATTTAAAGGTGCTAATCAAATCTTGATTTCAAAACTGCGGTATTTATCCATGTTTAATTTATTTCCCCTGTTGGTGTTTTAGTTTCTCGGGTCTAGTTAAATGATTGAAGTGGGAATCCCGCACCATAAGTAGCCACCATTTGCTTGACTTTTATATTTAAAACTAGAAGGCTTCCAAAATGCTGAGGCTGTTGTTCCATCCCTCTTCTACTTTCTGAGCTGAAAACTAAATGTTTTAATAGTATTTATAGCCAGAATTTGTTTACTCTGAATAAAGAAAGCATAAGTTGGTATTAGTAGTACAGGAGGGAATTCTTGTTTGCAGAGGTCAAGAGGGAGAGGAAGAACTGTAGACTGTTTTCCTTTAGAGAGCTGATTCAAGGTCATACGGATTGCAAAAGGTGGTGGTTTTGGTAGAGGTAAGACCCAGAAGTTGTATTCCCAGCATAGGAGAGGTCACTGCCAGCTTACCAATCACTGTGTGAGAGCTGGTTGTTCCTGAGTGCAGGTGGGTTGCAGAACTGGCCTGTGCCTGTGTTGTAAGGTGAGGTCAGCTCCCAGTACCAGAGACCTGTGCTGCAAATACACCTCAGCTGTTTTGTTTGAGAGAAGTAAAAAGATTTCAAATAACAAGGGCGAAGGCTTTGGGCCTTTTTAATTTAAGGTGTGCCCAACTCACCTTGACTTGCCCGGTAACTTACAGCTAAGTTGTACGTTGTTCTGAAGTTAATGTGATAACAGTTCTGAGGGTATTTCCTGCACAACCTGATGTGTTCTGCTCTAATGACTGCGCCGTGTCTGGTTTAGTTGTGTGTGAGGATACCTCCCCAGGATCAGTGCTTGGAGAAGCAGGTCTGTTTTTGCAGCTGGGCACGCTCACAAGTTTTCTTTGTTTTTCTTTTTGGGGCTGTTTCTTTGGGGACCTCATTAAAGGTAAAATGATATGGTTTGGCAGGAACAAAAGCTGAGATCTTTTGTGGCTAATTGTGCTGGTGTGAGGTCTTGTAGTGTGTGAATAAGGCTATGACAGTTCTGACGTGTCAGGCATTTCCCTGCTGTTATTTCCTTGCTGTTGTGTACTGGTTGTAGTCAGCAGCCCCGGGTTTTGCAGAGCTACCAGGTTAAAACAGCTGAGCTGTTCTTCTGCTTTCTGAGAGAAGTTTTGGATGATGATGATGGAGCTCGTGGTCTAAACTCTCCCTCCCTGGGCAAGCAGGGCTGCCACCTTCAGCACGAGGTTTCACAGTGGCTCAGCTATCAGCTGAGAGAAGAGAGGTTGGTTCCATGTACATGTCTGCCCCAACAGTGCCGTGTTTGTGGGTGCCTTCCCAGGCAGAGATGCAGAAATACCATACAACTTCTGTCTGAACTGCTCTGGATCTGCGTTACGACATGAGTCACTGGAAGACTTCTGTGACTCCGTGGACGTCACCTACTCCTTCCTACCCATGGTTCACAGGCCCACTGACTCATGCTGCCATTTGTTGAACGAATCTCGATGCTCTGGCTGTCTTTGAAAACACGGGGGAGGATTTGTAAAGATTGCCAAGATTAATGCAGTCGTTCTTTGCAGAGGGCATCAGTAAAATGACATTTTTCCTTTTAAAAGGATTTGTTTGTCCCATTCTGCAGGATCTGTTACGAGCCTTTAAAAACGTGCTGAAGGTTTTTTGTTGCTGTCTTCTGTTTGTTTTCCAGAAAATGAAGTCACTGGGAGGGCCTGGGTGCTTCCAGGAGTCAAATTAGTGCTTGGTATTGGTAGTTTGGTCAACCTGTGATGTGTTCATCTCCAAAACCTCTCCAGCAGCACCGTGTCGCACTGAGCCCTGTGCGCTACCTAAAGATACAAGTCTTGTAATCGACCTGTTTTTGTTTACCAATATCTCAGATCTTTGAAGTGCTGTGTGTCATACGCACAGGAGACGAGTGTCTGTCATTTCTGCCTTCAGAAGTCCTGAAACACAAAGGGCTTCAGACAAGATGGTAGTTTTGAAGTGTGTGAGCACTCCCAAGGATTAACTTGTGGCTCGAACTGGTTTGTTCCTTGTACTGACTCAGTGGCATCTGTTCCTGAGGTCTGTCAGTTCGGGGGGAGAGGAACGGATTACAGACTGAAGTTTGCTTTCCTCCTGTTGTTACTTGGAGTTGCCTGGAGTAGTTGTGTGTGGGGAAGATGGGAGCCCTCTTGGAGGGACTCTGCCAGCTGCTTGCTGCTGCTCATCCCATTAACGGGCGCTTCCAGCTGCTGTATCAGGTGATGTCAGAACTTGTTTGAAAGCCTTCTGGTTTCCAGCAGGCAGCAAGGAATCTATTCAGTAATCCCCTCATGTTTCAATACAGTTTGTGACAGTGCCGATGTGCAGAGGCTCTGGTTTGTCCCTTCTGAGGGAGAATCTTTTAACTTGTTGGTGCTATTTCCCACAGATGAGCTTGTGAAAAACCTTGGGATGTTAACTTCTTTACAACTTCATCACATTGTTATGTGAGCTAAAGGGTACCTCTGCTGGCATTGGTTCTCCTATGCCCAGCTGTCCTCCAGGGGAAATTAAATTCTAATTCCGCTGTTTGATGGTGCTAGGGATTCTCCTCACTAGGTTGTTTAAAATGCTGTATTGGTGTCTTTTTAGTTCTGATCTTGGCCAACTGCTGCAGATTGAAGTTTTTACTCTTGATTTTGCTCTCATTCATGGATTTTTTTTTCGAGAAAGAGGATTCCTTTTCACTTGCATGTTCGTTATGCCTGTTGGTATCAGGCAAACTGGCTCATTGGTTGACATGTAGCATTGGCCCCAGCACAGCTAATGAGACTGAGAGGAGCTCAGAGGAGTTCTGTGCTTTTTGTTTCTTTATTTGTGTGTGGGTTTATACTGACATATATATAGATTTTTTTTTTACAGTCCCAAGTAGGTTCATAGAATCACAGAACCATAGAATGGCCTGGGTTGAAAAGGACCACAGTGCTCATGCAGTTCCAGCCCCCTGCTATGTGCAGGGTCGCCAACCACCAGACCAGGCTGCCCAGAGCCACATCCAGCCTGGCCTTGAATGCCTCCAGGGATGGGGCATCCACAGCCTCCTTGGGCAACCTGTTCCAGTGCCTCACCACCCTCTGGGTGAAAAACTTCCTCCTCATATCCAACCTAAGCCTCCCCTGTCTCAGTTTAAAGCCATTCCCCCTTGTCCTATCTCTGTCCATCCTCATAAACAGCCGTCAATGGTTGTGGGATTACAACCCCCAGCATGGGTTGAGTTGGGTGTTTCTTGCTTCTTGTGTTGTTGGAAAGGCATTGCTGGGTAAGGAGAAGGGGGAGGGAAAACAAAACAAACTAAAGCTATCTTGCTGAATAATCTGCCAAAGGAAAGCTATTTGTATTCTGCCTGCTCCCTTCAGATATCTGGGTGGGGATGGAACCTTCAATGTAATCAGCTTTTTATGAAAGTCCACATTTCGTCTTGAGTGAGTTCCTGAAGAAAGGCTGCAGTGTTTCTAAGATGGCTGAACACCAGGCAGCTCGCAGGGGAGTCGGTGACAGCTGTTGAGCTTTTAGTATGTTTAGAAGTGGGGCTGTTGCATGCCATGTAGCTAGACTTGTCTGTAGCCCCCTGCTCCAGGAAACTGCTGCCTGCAGCGTCTCACCAGGAAACCCGCTGGCTGTCAGAAATGCCCTGCTTGGGGTTACTTCAGACCCTTCCTGCCCCTCTCTAACACTCAGGACACCCCTTCTTACTTGGAGGATTTCATTCATCGGTGGGTAGCAAAACAAGTGCAGAAGGGCATTTGTGCACTGCTGTTCTCAGTGCAGGGCAGCACAAGAAGATGCACTGCCAGTGCTGCAGCATACCGCCCCAGTTCTGCTGTGCAGGAAGTCGTGCTCTACGCTCTAGGAATAATGGCTGTTCCAAGTGTTTTTAGATGCTAAGCTGTTCATCTCATCAATGTTAACATAGCTCAGTGCACGGCTTTTTTTCTCTCTGAAAAGTTAAAACCCAAGATAATCTGTAAATGGCTTCTGATTTCCTCAGGGGTTTGGAGCACCGTCCTTTTGAAATGTACCTCTGTTAGGAATGTTTAATTGCTGAGTAATCCTCAAAGGGAACACCAGTGTCGGGATTACACTTGTCAGGCTTTTATTCCTTACCAGTGTTAATGCTGTCATACACCGCCAAGCTCACTGAACAGCATTGTACCCTCAACAGCAGCCCTAAAACCAGGCAGATTCCGCTCAGTTAGGGCTGGTTCCATTGGTAATTTCCAAGTGGGAGATTTTTTTTCCTTATTACTTGCATGTGATTATATTCAAAGCATGAATTCTACAGTTCCTAAGCTTTAAGGCACTGAAAAACGAGAGGTTAACTCAGGATTAATGGCATCCCAGGCGCTCTGCGCACAGCCCGTATCTGTGGGAACTGGAGGCGGATGGGGTGCAGAAGTCGCTCGGCACTGAGCTGGGACACGTGGCTCAGGAAGGAGGTGTTCTCTTGCCACCTCTTGCACCGCCTGCCTTGGTAATGTGTTACTAAAATTATTTTTTGCCTAGTATCTTAGGTGTGAAGTTGTAAAGAAAAACAAAGATAGCAGCATTTACCGGTGGAGAAATGAGACTTGGGAAGCTCTGAGAAATGAGCTCACGCTTGCACAGCTGAATTAGTGTCAGACTGAAATTAGAAGCTCAGCATCCTGATTTCCAGACCTGCTTTAGGGATGCTCTCGGCTGAAGGGAAGTCATTGCTCTGAGCCTGCTGGACCTCACTTCCCCAGGGGCTTCCTCAAGGTGGGAGCTGTTGAACAGTGTCTATTTTTCAGGTTCTCACACCTGCCACAATTTATTCTTTCATCTACTGCAACTCGTATTTCATCTTCATTGACTCAAGTTCTGACAGCTGATGTGAGCAGGAGACCACAGCTGAAAATGGTTGTGGTGCAGTTTAGCAGTCTGTTAACTGACTGCAAAAAACACAGGTAGGGTCTGTGTTAATTTTTCTGGCGTTGATGCTGTGAGGGGAAGCCATTTGGTTTTGTAGGTGCTACCAATAAAGCTCCTTAGCCAAGTGCTCTGGAGAGAATATGAGGGCCTGTGATGGCAGGTAGATGGGGTGGTGACCTGCTGGGTTTCATGGAGAGGACTTTCATCAAACCATCATTCCTTACACTGCTTCGTGTCTCCCTTCTTCCAGACAAACTTCCTTTTGGTTACTTCATTGCTATTGTCCATCTACCAACTAACTCTGCATACAACTTCTGGTCACCTCTTCAGGACCATCTCACATTTCCCCGGTGTTCTGCTCCTTTCTCCTTTCCATTTTGAGGAGCACTGCATCAAACTAAGCTGGTTTGTGAGCGGTGTGAGTTGATACCATGTCCCCTTCGACCTTGGCAAAATACATGCATAGGTTAGCAAAAGAATGTTTTTCCTTACAACTTGCCTTTTTGGCAGGCGACATTAAGGGAGAGAAATGGGATCCCTTCCATCACGGCAGTGCTTGGAGGCTCACAAACAGCAGGAAGCAGAGGTGAGAAACAGTATTCGTGGAGGAAGAGTCAGCAGTGAAGGATGGGGAAGGATGTTGCTGAAATTGCAGCTGGGTTTGCTGTTCTTGTGACGTGCAGCTGAGTCGAAGGCAATCAGATCTTTCCCTTGTTAGAAGGTACTTGAGCAGGTCACCGTGCTCTGTTCTTCCCTTGCTGACGTTCGAGCACCATTCAGTCGTAACAGGAATGTGCTGAGTGCCTGTCAGTGGCGCAGTGCTTGCAGATGCTCTTCAGACAACCCGCCTACGTTTAATGGCTGCTGGGTTTTTTTTGGGGGGGATGGACGGGGAGAGCAGTGCTCCAGGTAGCACTTAGTGCATTTGTAGGCTTTTTGTTGGTTTAGGGGAGTGAAATGTGTGAGTGTGGCTTCCCATCTTTTCTACAGCCAGATGTAGATAGAAGTGAAGCTCAGATATACCGAGAGGTCTGCTACCAGTTCCCTTCCCCAGCTGTACCCCTCCTCTTTTCTGTCCCTGAATTACTTTCAGCAGTAAGGACTGTCATTGCACTGCTACTTCATGCAGGCTGAGTTCTCTCTGGAGAAGCAGTAACCTGGCTTCCACTGCCTTAATTACAAAGGGTAGGAAGCTCAGTCTTTGTTTTTACATACCTGGATACACATATGTTAAGGTGTATATGTCTTCCTTGTATATCTCTGTGTGTATATAAGTCCTATACATGAACATACATATAAATACTATAAATAGTATTTATATAGTATAAATAGTATATATACAGTATAAATAGTATAAATAGTATTTATTGTCATATAAATAAAGAGAGGTTTGGAGTCCTCTTTCTGCACAGTGTAAGTGCTGGATGTCCTCAGTCGCAGGGTTAGTTTGGCACACAAAGGATTGCAGAAAGTGGTTGTTAGAACAACTTTCAAGAGTACATGGTGTGCTGCATTCATCTGCTGGCACTGCTCCCACAAACAGCATCGATTTGCAGCTCGTCTGGTTGCACTTCCCACTCGTTCGTTGCTTCCAGCAGCGTCTCCTCTGTCCTTTTCTGATACAAGCAAGTTAATGTTTCGGATCCGTCCAGCCTGGCTGGAGGAAACATATCTGAGATAAGCCACGTATTTGCTTCAGGTGCAGACAAGCTGAGGAAAGGCCTGAGAGCAGCTTGCTTAAACCAGAAGAGAAATGTTCCATGTAGTGTTTGGTTGCCCTTCATGTAACATTCATTAGGTTACACGGCCGTGTTCAGTTGCAGCAGCCTCATCTCCTGTCCTAGCCTGGCGAGAGCACTGCTGTGACAATCCATGTGTGCGTGGCTTCTGTCTGCCTGCACGGCTGTGCTGGCTGCTGGGATGTGTGTGCTGCCCATACCCGTGTGGCTGCCTTGTTTTTTCTTTTTCCATGAGCCTCCTAAACTATCAGCAGATGTCAGTGTTGACATTTCATCTTATGCCTCCAGTGGTGCATCTGTGCTTCCTCGGGTGGTGGATTTCATGTCTGCTGGTGTCCTGTGGCCTCCCCTGTTCCTTTAGGTGCTGCTACTCCCAGGTGTGCTTGTTTCTGGGCTGCTGATTCTTGCCAAAGTGTCTTGAGTGAGCATGAAAACATTAAAGCATACAAACAGCAGGCTAATGGGCACACAGCATTTGGGGCTGTCACGAAGGGGGATTTGGAAGATGAAGATTTTAAGTTAACTGAAATCCTGGGGTTCGGACCTTCTCAGGGTCCTCTTCTGCCCCAACCTCGTGCTCCTGCGGTGCTGGCTGGTGTGCTGTGCTGGAGGATGGTGGTGCACAGCTGGGCTTTGTGCTGTCAAAGATGACTGCTTTCTGTGAGCTCACGGCAAGGAAGAGATGGGTATGAGAAAAGAAACGTGATGTATAGGAGAATAAAAGATTATTGGGGTGAAATAACAGCTATAAAGGAGGAGAAGCTGCAAGCAGTGTGTTGTATGCATGGATAGGAAGGGAATGCATGGAGGAACTAAAAGAGCATGTGAATTTAGTGCTGGTTGAAGACAGGCTAACCTGAAGGAGCCCTGGTTTTGGTCAAGTTCTCCTCGATGTATCTGAGGTGCCTACAGCCCTACAGCTCAACATGTGGATGGCTGTGTGTCCTTCCCTGGGGCTCTTCATCCAGAGTCACAAAACCATCGGGGTTGGAAGGGACCTCTGGGGATCACCGAGTCCAACCCCCTGCTGAAGCAGGTTCCTTGCAGCAGTAGGCTGCGTGTGCTGAAGTTTAGCAAACGTTGGAAGTGTTTTGTTGGATGTGGCTCAGAAAGGAATTTGGAGTAATTAGACCAGCTTACAGCAGACAGGGCTCTTGCTGGATGTTACTTTCCAACTGTGTAATTTGGAGAGAGCTGGAGGAACTGTCAGGGATGACTGTTGAAAGTGGAGTCAGAAGAGGTCGTGAGAATATAAATTGCTTTCTTCCCTTGTTTTAAAGGATTTATAGCACTTCTTTGTAAAAGCTTGTAAGCCAAGGTTGTGAATCATGGGCATCGTACGTGATGCATCATATGTGTTTTTATCACTATTTAATGCTGAATTAGGAGAAGATGGAAAAAAGCCTGTGAGAATTAACTGGAATAAACAGTAAAAAGAGCATGGGTCTGTCTGTGGGGTTTTTCTCCCTTTTGTTAGCGGTAGCACCAGCAGAACTGCAGCAGGGAAGGAGGGACCACCTTCTGCATGAAATGTGCCATCAGTTACAAGGACCACAAGTAACACTCACAATTTCCATGTGCTCCTCAGTGCAAATTATTCACAGCACTCAAAGCATCGCTTCATGCATCTCCTAGAGGAGATGGAATAAAGGCAGTGTTGTACAGACAGACTTCTGAGGATGTGATGGGGGTAGAAGAGAGGAAACTCTGGTATTTACTGTACATGAGGAGCCATAGGGCAGACGTGGGACAAATGGGCACGGGATGTTTGGTGCTGCAGTGTGGCTGCTGAAACAAGGCAGCCTGGCTGCTTGCAGAGCAGGAACAGCGCTGCAGTGTGGCTTTGCTGGGTTTGTAACATCAGATGATAAGGTGGCAAAGAAGAGCCAGTAGAGGCAGAGCAGGGAGGTGGTGACTGCAGCCTTCAGGGAGCTCCATGAGCCCTGGAGGATCATTTGAGGGAGAGCAGGGTGAATAAAAAATGGCAATGGGGAATAAAAAACCAACAGCAGTGAAGGGCAGAGCTTGCTGATAGAGGCTTGTCACTGAGGAGGAGGAGGAGTGGATGCTGTGGGAGAAGAACCAGAGGGCCAAAAGAAGTACTTTGCTTCCAGCAAAATAGGTTGTGCTCAGTCGAATTTGAAAAGAAATGGGAAAGAGGGCACAGGTACTTCCTTACGTTGGAACAAATATTGTGGCTGTGTTGTGTGCTGGAAGGGATAGAGCAGTCTGGGAAGAGGTTCTTTCTGAGCCAGGGTGATAGATGTATCTACTTATGTGTCTAAAAACTGTACTATTTCTTCCCTCTTTGTGTAACCAAGAATTAATCTTAG
This sequence comes from Pavo muticus, assembly GCA_016647715.1. Lineage (NCBI taxonomy): Eukaryota > Metazoa > Chordata > Aves > Galliformes > Phasianidae > Pavo > Pavo muticus. The sequence continues at coordinate 24,221 of JACDJE010000172.1, read as the reverse complement.
GGGCTGATCTGCTGATCGCAGGTGGATTTTGTCCATATTCAAGTTCAAGCTAGACTGCCAAGTCTTGAACTACTTACAAACCTGAAGCATGAGGAAGGTTGCTTAAAATGTTCACTGGACAAAGGAGCCAAATCAATTGGAATGTGGCTTGAAGTTGAAATGATTTTAAGTTTGTGTTGTCTGAAGCTTGTTTTTTACAGCAGTAATAGCAAAAAAAACCCCACCACCAACAAAACCAACCCAACAAACCCCACACCTCTGAATAGCAGCATCTCAAACAGTTTATTAAGAAGGATAAATACAAAGAAGAAAAGCTTAGTTGACAGGGGAGAAATATGACTCAATGGTTGGAAGGCCTTTCTGTCCCAAAAAGGGTGAGGAAAACCAATGCCTGTTTGATTTGGCAGTGTCCTGTGTACAAAAAACATAGAACTGGTGCAGCATGGGCCTTGTAAGCACAGTGCAAAGAGGGAAGCAAGAACATAGCAAAGGTGGAGAACAGTCCTACAGGTGCTCTGGGTGTTGAATGGGAACTTTCCATCTTCCAGAGGAGAGGAAGCATTATATGAATCATTTGGGAAAACTAATGGAAGTAGAGGTTGGGAATGCAGATAAGGACAAAGCAGAAGTTGGGTTTCTTGGTGTACAGTGTCTGAGACCCAGCGTGTTTTCTAAGCTACGATAGTGGGGTGTATTTGCATGAGAACAGCCAAGCTGCTGGCAAGATTTGTATGACACATGTATGCAAGAGTAGCACAAGATCTGTTCTCTGTAATCAGGTGGGAATTGCTTTCAGCGAATTTGCTGCAGCTGCAGCAGTGCATAACGCAGTGGTGCTGTGAACGCCTCCTGCTCTGCAGACCTGAGCAGCTCCCAGTAGAGGAGGTTGGAGGAAGGTCTCCATCTCCCTTTTGTTCTCCCCATGGACAAACAGCATTCAGTTCAAACAGAAAAAGTCACAGTTTGGAGGAAAAAAAAAATCCCCGAGGCTTTGTTTTGAAATGTAATTCTCTTTTCACAGGTCTCATCTCCTCTGAAAGACTTGGGAGCTGCTGGGAGCACAGTTAATTTCGTGCACTCTCATATAATGGAAAGAGTGGAAAGAGGTGTTACGCACTGGGAGTGTTTCTCATTAAGCAAATTGAACTCAGTCAGTTGATGACTGGTTGAGAAGAAAGGGTTTTATTTTAGTGATTGAAATCCTTAATCTGCTTTCAGAACGAGGAAGCTTAAGGGCAGATCCAAAAACCTGAGGTTAAAAGCTGGTAGTAGGGATCAGAGATGAACAGAAGATATTACACCACCATTGGGGTAACCCTAAAGGGGACTTGTGAATGGACAGGGATGGCATGACTTCACCCCACAGCCTGTGGTCTGCCTAATTGGTTTCAAACATCATTACATAACAAAACACCCCCGGCACTGAACAAAAACCAAAGGCCAGGTCTTGCAAAATGGAGTTAATTCTCATTTACTTGTGAGGTTGTTCACACACTGCACAATTGTGGTTGAACTGAGCTCCTCTGACCCAGCTGTTTTAAAGAGTTAATGATACAAGCAGGCTGATCTCAGCCTTCTGGACTACTTGCAAGTGCTGTGGCCGCCTGCATTGCCCATTTCGTGCACGTGCAGTCTTCCAAGAATGCACTCTGGTTGTAAGCGGGCTCACGGAGCTGTGTTTTAAATTAATCTGCTCGTACTGCGGGCAGAAGTACTTGTCTGGCACAGCTCAGCCAGCGCCCCGTGTGTGTGTAATCCCCCCCGTTAGCTCTGTCTGAGCACCGGTTCTGCAGGGGAGGCATTACGTCCATTGGAATTTGCTGTAAACAGAAGCTATGCAACAAAGTCTGCAAAAAGCAATTCTACGCTGATAGGTTATTTTCTTCTGTTTCTGCTGGGCAACTTACAGCGGGAGTTGGTGCTTGTTTTTCTTCAGGGTGCCCATGAATTGCAGCCAGGGGGGGATTTTGTGTTTTTGTGTTAATCTCAGTGATTAGCAGCCACTATATTTTCTTCCGAATGCACGACGTGTGGATTTCAAACCCGGCAAACACTGCCTAGTGCTAGAACTTGCAAAAGTGCACTGGGCTGTTACTAAGCAATTAAGTGCTGCAGCTCACGCCTGAGCTCCGAGTGACGCCATCCCGCCTAGCGGGCGACCTCATTAGGAGTGTGAAAATCTTCCACCAGGGGATTTGATTTCTGCACCTCAGAGCACCACGCAGCTGTGCTGGGCTCTGCGGATGGTACCGGAGGGGATTCGGCGCGCAGCTGCACTTTGCAGAGCAGGGCTTCACAGCCCGTTCCTCATTTATGCCGTGTCAGTTCCTCCCTGCAAAGGAGAACATCTCATATCAATTTTCATAGTGCCGTCGTTTTCTTCCAACTCCTATTCTCCGTAAATTGTTTCTAAATTAAGTAATGGGACGCTGTATTCAGGTTGCTGCATCCTGTAACGTGTTTTTGTGTTCAGCACAGATCCACACGCGTGTACCTGTGGAGGAGCAAAGCCCTCTTCTGCCAAAACGTGTGCGTTTGCTCCTCGTCCCCTTTTCAGGAACTCTTGCTTGTTTTAAGGTTGCTGCTGTTCAGCTTCTGAGAGTGACAGGAATGTACTTCAGGGTGATGGTTGGTGAGGGGAGGGTGAGCAAAGAAAGCAGCAGCAGTAGGGAACTGGATTTTCCTCCTTCTCTCAGATTGCTTTCTTGCAATTAAAAATGAAGGATTAAAAGATACAGCAAAAAGATACAACTTCTGTTGCTATGAGAGTGCAAGACAGCAGAACATCTGTCTGTGAGATCTGGATTGCATAGCTATTGCTACATGCTGCAGATGGATGTGCCTTTAGGAAGCTCCCTGTGTAAGGGCTCCCAGGGGGGTGGGGGGAAAGTAATATTCTGTGTGCAGTGTACGTGACCAAAAAGCATGATAGTCCCATTTTGGGGACTTGTTTGGTTTCTTCACCCTGACATCCTATTTTTACAGCACATTATATGTTATCTTTAACGTTCTGGCTCTGTTCTCTTTCAGGTGGAGGCACTAACCCATCAGCCTAGAGCCACAACAGTTCATGCCGTCAGAGATTCAGAACTTGCCAAACTCCCAGAGGGAGCCCTGACATCTATCAAACGCAGATTCCCCCAGGTAGGAAAATTACAGCTATTTTCTGTCTGCATCGGATGATATCTCGGCAGCTGAAGCTCTCCATTAGCACAGAGCCCTCTGGATTTGTTTGTATGATTGATGCGTTCTCAGGAAGCGTTTTGTTCTGTCTCGATCTGATCTGATCTATGCCAGACTTCCACCAGCTTCTCTCCCTTTATCCTCTATATATCTGGGAAAAGTCCACGCTACTACGTATGCATGTCCTGCGTTTGAAGTGGAAATCACTTAGTGGTAGTAACAATAAACGACAGTTTGATCTTTAAAATCACTTTGAAATGTTATTATTCACACGTCCTACTCACTAGGACTCAAAGTCAAGCCTTTATTATACATACTTTTATTTCCAGAGCATTGATACTTAGGGGCTGGTTTTCTTCTTCCTCCCTTTCTGTGCCATCCATCCTCATTCTGTAACTGCCGCCATCTCTTTATGTCCTGAAGACTGTGATTGCTCCCTTGAATCCATCAAGTCATTCATCTCCGTTAATTCACTTGACATTATACCTCTCTCCTGCAAATCTAAGAGTGACAGACTTAAAACTTAATTGTTTTTGTCCCTAAGTGCATCACGGACATTAAGCACCAAGTCATTTAACTAGCCTTAAAGACAGTTCCTTAATGCTGTTACTTCAAATTATTTCTTTTCCTCTCTTTAAGACATGTAGTTATTTTACCACATTTCTTAAAAGGCTGCCAACGTGCCCAGCCTGATTAAAGTACTCCTGTTATTTTGTCTTCCTAAGACCATAATAGCATTTGGGAGATAGTTTGGTGGGTTTTTTTAGTTGTGAATGAGAAAGCCTGTATTCATGCCTTCTGGCATCACAAAAGCTCAGAGGTTTGTGTCTGTGTTCATTCTGGAGGGTTTCATCACTGCGCTGTGTTCAGAGTCTTCCTGATTTCCATGTAAGCATAATTTTTGCTGCAGCGTTTTTGGACTTCTCTTGTTAGTTCATAAGTCACTCCTGGATCCCTGAATCCTTCCTGAATAGTTTGCTGATTCTATTCTTGTCTGTTCAGCTTAACAGTTTATGCCCACGTTTATGAACTGGTGGCAATGGACGACTTCTTGTACATAATTAGCTACAAACCGGGCGGAGATAGCAAGGCATGCTGCTTGAGTTGCCCTTTCAGTATTGCTCTCCTTGCTGACTGAACAGGAGATGAGGAAACGAGCCAGCTGGAGTTCCAAACCACCTTTCTCCTTACTCATCCTTCCCTGATAATTTTAAATGTTACCCGCAGACATTTAAGCTGTGAATTACTAGCAAGCACTGAACACCGAACGTTCAGTAACGTCTCGAATGCTGAGCTGCACAAAGGCTGGGTTCTCATTCTGCGTTTTTATCACGGGCAGTAATTAATTTCTGTGTCTTCACTCTTTCCATTTCTTGTTCTATCAGAGGGCAGAATCCCTTTCCCCCAGCTGGTGCTCTGTGGAGCTGTGACTCTTTCCAGTTTGCAGTTGAAGCTGAACTGGCGTGCTGTATTTATAGTACGATTCAAACACTTGTAATAGAAATCAAATAATCCTCCCATATCTAAAGAATGCATTCCATCAGCCACAGATTCCTAACCTTTTGAGGACTGAATTTTGGAGGATCATAGACTTGCCTATAGTTTAGCTAATTATTTGTAATGGAACAAAAGGAAAAGTTGTCTCTCAAAAGAGGCTGTTAGGAAAACATGTTATTTGCTGCTGCTGTTTGAGATCCCTGAGTTCTGAGGGATATTAAACTAGTGTCAGAATTGTGAGAGCTTCTGTTTTCATTATGGGGTGATTTTTGGACAAGCATTAGAATTAGAGGAACGTGAGAGACTTTAAGCAGGGGATTTGTTGCCTTCGGACTGTCGTAAGAAAATAAGATAAATGTTTATATGATCTCAGAGTTCTTGTGTCTTCTCTTTTTGCCTGTTAGAGCCATTAGACAAAAGAGAGGAAGGATAGAAGTGAGAGAGAATTCAAGTGATGGAGAAAAACAATCGTCTAGAAAGTCTGAATTCTACTTGGATGTACGGAGTCAACAGTGAAGTTCAGGGGATGTAATGGAGAGAAGTCTTTGAGCTGAAAACTAATAACTGCATTCAGGGAAGGCTCTGGGCAGCAGCTTCCTAGAAGAAGAATCCAGGGATCATAGAGTTGCTCAGGTTGGAAAAGACCTTCAAGATCATCAGGTCCAACCACAGGGATGATAGAGATCAGAAGCTGAACATGCCTTAGCAGTGCTGTGCCGTGGTGGCAATTATAACTCTGTTATTAAAATGCTTTTTGGAGGGGAGAAATCCTTGTATTCTTCCTGGAAAAGCTTCAGTATCAGCCTGTGGCAGCGTGCGTGAAGGAAGAGGCTGACCAAATGATGAGAGGATCAAAGGATGGTAGGCTGGTGTTCGGAAGTATTAACCTACAAAGGCAAAAAGATTGAAAGGTTAATGGAAGGAATGATAGCTATTTTCAAGCATATAAAGTTATCTTCTGATGGAAAGGGCATGAATTACTCACCATATCGAGACAGAGCAAATGGCAGTGTTCTGAAATTGCAGCAGCTGGATATTGAGAAAAGGCTGCGTCTGCTCCCTAGAAAGGCTACAAGATTGTTACTTGTTTGTAAACCTCTTAAAAAATCATTGTTTGAGGTGGTGTTCAGTGCTGAGCGGAGGGAGGAGCCAGGTGAACTGTGCTGTGTTCCCTCCTGCTGCTCTGGTAGAAGGATTTACATGCAGGATGTATGATGTGCTCCCTGTCCAACCAGAAGGAATGAAGTAATGAAGGGGCAGCAGGTGCAGTCCTTTTGGAATAACCAACTAGGATGGAGTAACCAGCGTGTGATTCTGCAGTGATGGAGGATTTCCCTCTTAGTTCTCTTGTATGGGGGGAAAAAACAAAACCAAATCAAAACAAACTGTGTCAAACGTGTCCCTGACTGAGTGAGGAGGTTCTGCACACCTGGGTCTTGTTTGGGGGAACAGTGATCAACCATTGGTGCTTGTTCCCCAAGTGAAATGCTCAGAGGAATCCCACAGCAGGAGAATTGCTCTTGTTTTGGTGCTCCTCCATAGAGCCTAAATGGACATAACAGCCAAGAGCTGTGCAGTTTCTGAGGTAGAATTACCCTTTCAATTAGTTCCCCTTCAGCATGTGAAGGGTGAAGATCCCTTTAATTCCAATAGAGGAGAGGCTTCATCCTGCATGTCTTTTGCCAGTCCTGATGTCTGTTGCTGATCCAGCAAGCAATCTAACTCTTGAATGCATTAGTAGAAAAATCTACCTGATATGTGAGAGAATTGTAAATGTGAGTTATGCTTGTTCTCATCAGCAATGAGGAATGAGCGAAATCATGCTCTGTTTGTCCTTACAGTAATTCACATTCCTTGAGCTGTGCTGCACAGCTGATGCTCAGGATGCACCATCTGCTTGCCTTCTTTTTTTCTCTTCTTTCCTGTACATCTGCTTTGGTCCTGTTACGGACAGGACAGTGGACTGCAGGGCTCTTTGTGACCTGCCTTAGCTGCTGTTATTCTGGAGGATGAAACAGATGGGTGAGCATGGGGAATCTCACCCAACCTGTCAGTAACAGCCAAATTTTCAGAGTACGTGCCCAAAATGCCAGCTGTTGATTTCTAGATCCTGCTCAGTATGCATGGAGTCCAATTAGCTCCTCAGGAAAGCGTCCCAACCTTGAGCTGCTCTGGATAGGGCACCCTGAACGCTCCCACTGAAGGTGGTCCACAGTGCAGAACATCTCCTTCAGTGTCTCAGGAGGCTAACCTGGGCCACAGGGTAGGGTTAGGGCCACAGGTTGGCCACAGGTTAACTGCCTGTCTGCAGCCATGGGGGCACTCAGCCAGCCAGAGCGTTTGCTCCTCTGACAGCCTCAGAGCTTGCTTCTGGTGCTGCTTGGAGCTTTACAGAGTTGCAGGAGCGAAATGGAATTGATTCTTTCTATTTTCATCACTGTTTTTGGTTCTGAAAAGTAGGACGGAGAGTAAGCTCACGATTTTTGGCACCATGGAGCAGTTCTGAATCAGTAGCAAGAGTGCAGAATTTGTTAACAGATTAGAGATATTCTAACATCAGTCTGTAACTTGGATCGCGTTCCATAGTTTATCTTTGCCTCTACTGAGCTGGGAGTTTTGTTTTATCTCTCTGTAATTCTCACTTGAAATGTAGACCTGCCATCGCTGATGGAAGCTGTGTGGAGAAATTGCTTTGGCGCCATGGAGAAGTGAACTGTAAGACAACCTTCTGCATGCTACGAATGCGCTCGAGAAACTGCAGAGCGTTTCTGCATCTTCCTTTTAATCCTCTAAGTCTGCCCTTGGGATTTAAATATATTCAGAACTCATCATCCATCTTTAGCAGTGAGGTTTGCTGTGTCTGTCTGCCTATTTTAACCAGAGCTTTTTGGAACTTTCCCTGGAGTTATCTGCCTTACAAAGTGAGCTCGGTAGCGTGCACTCCTTTCAAAGCTCTTCCCCCCAGCACTGTGGATATTGCGCATCGTGTTATTCAGGCCTGATGTAGCACTATGGAATAGGTCAGGAGAGGCCACGCTTCTGGATTTTTCCTTGTTAGTTTTTCTCCTGGCCCATTACAATAGGTTTTCCTTGACAGTGGGAGAAGCGGATGTGAAAAGGAGCAAAGAAGCGTTCAGCAGCAGCGCAGTCACTGACTGCAGCTCCCCGAGGTGAGGCAGGCAGCGGTGCATGCTTACTCATCACACTGATGTGAGACTGACGTTCTTCTTCAAGACGTGATTGATCACAGGCATTAGAAGCTCAAACAACCCCAGGATCAGGCTTCAGTTCCTCCTTGTGCTTTGGTGGTGTTTGTAAAGGTGCCAGGAATGGTTGCGAGGGAGCATTTAGGATTTGCTTTGTCACTGCGGTTCTTGAGCCGTGAGAGTTTTAATCCGAGACCCCCTGCTAAGCTCCCTGGTTCTGTGACAAGTGCAGTGCTTTGTAGGCTAACTGATGTGGGGGAGAGCAAGCTTCGATGGTGCCGTGGTTTTATGCAGCTGATGAGCTGATGTACCTCTCTTCCTCCCCTGTGCTCCCACCCCAAAAAGCCTTCAGAGAGCTGGTAGAAAATAATCCCCAGTCCTGGAACGAGCTCTACAGAAATGGAACTGCTATTGTGTGAGTTTGTATAGATAAAATGGCTATTATTACTGTTTTACCCCAGCTGCACTTACTTTGTAGAACAGAAGACCCTTGGCAGCCCTGTTTTCCACACTGGCTTATTCACGTTGGGTCTCTGCGTGGTAGAGAACCCATTTACTTGTCCTTTAACTAAATCAGATGTGTGTGCAGGTCTATAATACTATGCTCTGAAGGTGCCAATAAATTGTTATTTAACGTTTAAACTGAAAGCGGTCTGTCGGCTGCCTGTTCTGAAGGCTTAACTTTTAAATATACTTTATCTATATTTCTCAACTTGAAAGTCAGATGAAAATACATCGCTCTGCTGTGAGCAATTTTATTCACTGTGAGAACGCTGTTCTTTTGGGTGTGGATGATGTTAGAGGATCCACTGGAGAGGATCAGAATAGACTTGGAAAGGAAACCACCCTCAGATTTGTCGGGCTCTGTGGCGGTTGGTTGTATGGGATCCAAGCTGTGCATCAGGCTGGCTCCCTGGCTGCCTCAGCCAAGGCTGGCTTCCCAAAGCAGCAGCCTGCAGGCAGACAAGAAGACACCATCGACAAGGGGTAGGACTGTCTCTTGGCTTTCTTGCAGAGGTTTTTTGTGCCTTAAGTGTACAAAACAACGTACAGTTAAACCTGATCCTTAGATTTTTTTTTTTCCAAGCCTTTCAGCTATAACAAAATAAAACATTAATAAGTGGTGGGAGAGTTTGACTCAATCTTTGGTGTTGTGGTTGGTCTGCCTTTTGTGCTATGAAGAGCAGTATGCTTTATGATGCTCCAACCCACCCCACCTCCTTCCCCACCTTGGGGTGAGGATGTGCCCATGCAGACATAGGAGAGGCAGGAGGTTACAGTGAAGGGATGTGTGCCTCATCATAGAAAGCCACAATTAAACAGACTGAACAAAGTGCACTTTCTCTTCAATACCCAGGGTATGAATTATTGGTCTGCCTTGGAAATGGTGAGTTTGTTGCTCCTTGAGGTGCTGGAACACTTGCTCTGTGAATGCAGACACTCAGGTTGGGGTGACCTGGTGATGTCACACCTGGTGTGCGGCTGGCTGGGGTCCTGCACAGCGTGGGGCAGAGCTGATGAGCAGGTCACTTCATTTTGGTTTTTCTTCTTACGTGTTGTCCTTGTTGTGGCTGAGGTAGTGCGATGCTCTCTGTAGAGGCATGTTGCCATGTTTTGGATTTAGGAGAAAAGCAGCGTTAACAGCATACTGATGTTTTAGTTGCTGCTGAGGAGTGTTTGCAGTAAGTCAAGGACTTTTGGCTTCTCACAGCGTCCTGGGGGCGCACAGGGTGCTGGGAGGGGACAGAACCAGGACAGCTGACCCAGACCGCCCAAAGGGATGTCCCAGACCTTTTGGTGCCATGCTCAGCAATAAAACTGGGGGGGCTGCTGCTGCTCAGGGACTGGCTGGGAATGGGTCAGTGGGTGGTAATTGCACTGTGCTCATTACACTGCCTTTATCCCATGGGTTTTATCCCTTTCTGATGGGGCAGTGAGCTGCGTGGTGCTGAGCTGCCTGCTGGGTTAAACCACAGCACACGGTTCTCCTAACTGAGGTGAATTTGTACGACTACTCAGTGCCTTTTCAATCTGTCAGCTGTGGCTGTATTATTCTGTGAATTCAGAAACAGGATTTTGGTGCAGATTTTGTGACATCTTTGTGATTTTTCTAGGTTGGTGTAGTGGGAAGTTAGCTGAGACTAGACAGATGTTTGGTACTGCCGCTTGCTATTAACAGGCAGTTTGTCAGGCAATCGGTGCTGCTCACAGGAAGAAAATACTTTCCTATGGACACTTATTTACAATGGAATTTGCATTAAAATCACATTCACAAGGGCTTAATGTAAAGCAGATCTAGAGTTTCACCATTTAATAGGAAGAAAAGCTTTAGCTAGACTCTGGCTTTGGAAGGTGAGGGACAGCAGGCTGAAATATTTCAGGGTATTACAGGAAATAGGGCACTGCAGGGTAACAGCAGCTATTCAAGTGTGGGAATTACCTTAGTGTGAAGCAGGTAGCTCAGGAGAATACCTGACACCTCAGTGGATGGGCTGCCAGCTGGGTGCCTGCACCACCGTTGTGTTGGAATCCTGCCTGGCCCCATGGCTGAATGAGATTTGTTTGGAAGCTGAAGTGACTCATCTGAAGGTCAGAGAACACGGTCCCCTTGGGAATGGGAAGTTCAGTCCCTGCCCTGCAATGCAGAGGCTGCAGGTCTTTTCTGTAATTCAACATTAGTTAAGCAGAGGGGAAAATTAATGGCTTGCCACAACCTCTGTACCAAGTGCAGAAACAGGCGTTCAGTGCAAGGCAGTGGGGGCTGCTGGGCTAACCTGGGTGGGTCTTCCTCAGGATGGAGCTGTGTCAGGAACAGCAAGCACATCTCTGGGTAGCTGAGGTGGTAAGTGGCAAGGTGAAAGTTAGGAGAGGGTGAAATGGTGCTGAGAGAAGTGCTAATGCTGTTTGGGAAAGAGAAATCCCAGTCCCTGCAGACAGCCAAGGTCGGGCTGGCTGGAGCTCTGAGCACTGACGGAGCTGTAGGTGTCCCTGTGCATTGCAGGGAGTTGGACCAGATGGCCTTTCAAGGTCGCTTCCAACTCAAATGATTCTATGAAATATTCCTTATTTTGACCTGCACAGAAGAGTTCTGATGAGTCAATCTGGGAAGGTAAGGGCGTGGGGGAGGGAGGAAAGCTCTTCCTTGGCAAAGTTTGTCTCATCTGAGTGCCCTGCTGTGGGACAAGCTTTATGAATCTACAGATGCAGTGTCTGCAGGAGGAGGACAGAGCTCAGGGCTTCTGGAGAGCAGTGCTGATGCACCTGGAATCCTGAGTGGCTTTTGAAATTGACTATTTCTCTATTTTCTTGCCTCATAAAGTAAGCCTTCTTCCTTCTGGCCTCTTGCATAAGCTCTGGAAAGTGAATTTCTTTGCTTCTGAGTTCTGTTTGGCTATTGACGTGGCCCTCTGCAATGTGCAGGGCAGCTCCTTGGCCCTGGAGCCCTGAGCCTCACTGAGAGGCCCTATAGGTGTGTACGTGACCCTATAGGCTGTTGGCAAAGCCTGGCAAATGTGAGCTTTGAGTCATTTTACAGCTTGAAATGGTAGCACTGTGACTAGGAGGGCATTATTCTATGCAAGGACTAGTTCAATCTGCAGCATGGTGATTTCATCTGTGTAGCCTTATCTGTGCCTGGGCTTACAACAGGGGTGCCTAATTCATTATTGGTTCAGGTGATTAACTGCAATTACCTGAACAGGATTTACTCTCTGCAAGCATGGTTTATAATCATGAGGAATGGTAAATTCAACTCCCTCACTAACTAAACCATGCTTGCCTCCCTCCATAGTGTGAGGGATCGAGAAGTTGCATTTACTTTGCAGGCAATTAATTATTGTAGCCTCAATTAGAAACGTCCTGTTGTTCTTAGGTATATCTGCACTCTATCTTGCTGCCTTTTTTGCAGTGCAGATTTTTCTTCAAACCAAAGTCAAACCTTAAATCCAAATGGAGTGCTTCTGTGCCGGCAGATTGGGCTGCAGCTGTGTGTGTGGGAGCAGGGCATGTCTTTGGGGCGCTAGGAGAGACTGACATCCAGGACTGAACGCACCGGGCATCTCTGTCTGTGCTGGAAAGGCTGCCTGGAATGGAAAGGGCTGCAGTAGGAATGAGACCATTTTGCGTAGCTGGTTCCCAGCAGCACTGTGAGATTTCCTGCTTTCTCACCTCTGCTTCCCCTCGCTACCAATTCCAAGTGTTCTTCCTTCAGAATGCACCAGAACAGGTAACACAGGGATGTCTGCTCCCAGGTGCCCGGTTAGCTGTCAGGTTAGCTGGCATTCTCCTGCCTGCCTCTGCCAGGTGGGTGTTCCCTGGCAGATGTGCATAATGTGTTTCCCTGATATCCCTTCCTAGCCCAGGGGCTCGCTTCTGCTCCCCTCCCAGCGCTGAAGCAGCCCATTCATGCCACCCAGGTCCCCTCCTGCCTCCATATCCCATGCCTCTCGGCCAAGGCTGCCTTTGCCTGGAGCTGTTGGGAAGCCTGAGGGATGGGTGGCTTTGGCTTTCTTTTCCTTTTTTGTCTGTGGGTTTTGAATTCTGCTTTGAGAGCTGCTTCGGCTGCTCTGCAGAGCCACGGGTTTAGGTCAGTCATTGAAGCTTGGTTCTATTGGTGATGAGGAGCCTGATTTATAATGACTTCTCCCTCAAGCTGATGGACAAACCTTTGTTAAGGAAAAAACGTTGCCTTTTTTTCTTTTACGTGAAAGAAAATGCATAGTGTGGGTAATAGAGAACTCCGAGGAAATTTCAGGCCAGTTCTTAGCTACCATCTCAAATTGATGTTCCTTCTACGTTGCCATGACTGCGACAGAGTGACTCATCCTGTTATGGTGAGCAATTTGCTTGTCTTACAAAGTCACCAGGGAAATAATTTTCCCATATCTATATGTACCAAGGCTGCAAGGCTTGCTTTTGCAAACAAGACAAATAATATTTCCTGGTACTACAAGCAGCCGGCTGGAAAATGAGAGCAATGGGTTCTATTCTTAGTTCTGTCATTAACCTTGGACATTCTCTTTAACTTCACGGAGCTCTCCTTAGCTGCCCGTAAAGGGGAAAAAGTTATAAATACAGGAGTTGGTTTTTTAATTAAAACTCTGATGTTTAAAGTCATCCAGAGGAGTAAAATGTTGTTAAATAATACTTCCAGAACTGCTGAAGTCACAGCGTGGACGTGTGGGTTGGCAGTGAACGTGTGAGAGATGGCGATGGCGATGCTCCCAGCAGATCTGTGTTTGTGTTAAAGCTGCGACGTCTCTCATTCTATGTCAGCCTCTTTTTAAGTAGCATACATGGAATGGTTCAGATGGGAAGCTGAGCTGTCCCAGTGCTTGCAGCACCTTGTATTTGAGGGGGGCATCCTGCAGTGCTCGCTCCTCGCGGAGCGGCGTGCCTCTTTGCCTGAGATCTGGGGTTGCCATTTGCTGCTGCCCGTTAGTTTGGAGATGCTTTGTGATTTCTGTGGGCTTTCTGTTCTGTTTTTTGTTTTGCTTGTTGATGCCCTGCTGGGGATCTGATTTGAATTGTTTGCCTGGGGGAGAATGCCTAATGATTACTCTGATGATTCTGAATGCATTGAAGTATCTCGTTTCTTTCTTGGTAAGACATTTGTGCAGAGGTCTTTCAGAATAAACAGTGCATTTTTCAACTCTGCCATTGATTGATATTGCAATTATTAGTCTTCTACTGTGCAAATTATTGGGAAATATTGATTCTTGGTGTTGGAGATGAGCTTAGAAGTTTTCCTTGGCTATGAGAATAGTGGTTTCTATCAGCAAAAGTCCTTCTCAGGGTGACTGAGGGGGGAGAGAAAAGTCTGTCAGCTCAAAGGGACCACGCAAATGTGATTTGAGGGGGTGGTGTGGAAACATCCTGATAAGTGTTTTGCTCTGATTCTGTGTGCTTCGAGTGTGTGTTCGTCCCCTTAATGCAAGGCATCCGAAATGGCTTGCTGTGCGTTGACTAATTCCCAGGGGCAGGTGGAGGCAGGACTGCGTGGGGAACGGAGTGCAGACTGGAGCCCGAGCTGCTCACAGCAGGTGGAGGTGCACAGCAGGCGCCAGCAGGGTGACTTTGGTAGGGGTTCAGGCACACTGCAGAGAGAAAGCAGAGCTGGAAGCGGGGTTTGACCTGTCTCCCCTAATGAATTGCATTTGTTTTCCTTCTGTTCCCAGTGTAGGTTAAATAATGGCTGCTTTGTTTTGTTTTTATCACTTTTTTTCCTAGGTAAAACAAGACAAATGATCAGACACCACACCTTACAGCCCGGAAAGAAGTAATGGCTGCAAAACTGTTATCTCCTTATTGTTCAACTAGAGATAACCTTTTACAAAGCTTAGAGGTGTCCATTTAATTGCACTGTTTTGAGTATATTCTGCCTGAATGTTTGTTTCTTTTCTTCCTCTTGTCTCCCATTGCTAGGTTGTGACTCGACTTATTCACTTGCTGGGCGGGAAGATCCTTGGCAGCCTTCAGCAGAGAGGTAAGAGTCATTGCTGGACGGTTCCCATCCATTCTGGTGCTTCCTTGGAACTAGAACTACGTGGTTAAATTCAGAAAAAGAAAGTAACTGCTTGACAAGAGAATCGTCCCTAAGTGTTTTTGCTGCTGGTTGTCACAAGGGAATGTTTAATTCGTTATATGTAAGTACACCATTTTTTTGGTGGGGAGACGTGGCTGTATAAGGATGGGAGTGGATGGAAAACTACTGCTGTGTACATGCAGTGATGCTTCCATGAAATCTCTTGCAAAAGAACAGCTCCAAGGGATCATTAGAAGTAACTGCCACGATAGACCTGAATCCGAGAGTCATGCTGAGTGGCATCTGCGTGCTGACTGACTTAGTATGTCTGTATTTTCGTTATCTCAATGAATTGTCTGAGAGCAAATGGCTCATTATGCATTGGTTGGTAAGTCTGATGTATGTGGCAGAGGCAAACCAAAGTGTATTTACTAATTGAAGTGAGTAGGAGGAAGTTTCCCGTAGTTGGCTGTTCTTGAGCAGCTTTTAAGAGAAAACAAATGTGTGTGAACCACTGGTTGTGCCGTGGGATTCTTTGCTGTTGAGGTTTTTTGATTGCTTTAATAGAAAAATTCTCTACTGTTTCTTTTATTGCTGTTTTTATGATATTCCAAGGTGACTGGGATTGAAGCTGTCACCTTGCAGGTTTTGAAGCCATTTTGGGGAATGAATTTCCAAGTCCATTCTTCGAGTGCTTTGTATACACCATCAGTTTTGTGTACATCTCTAGCAGTAATTGTTCCTAATCTCTTGTGCATGCTGAAACGCCTTTGTGACCCAGGGCAGAGTTTGCACTGCTTGGGAAATGGGACAGTATGTGCTCTGGAGGAGATGGAAGGCAAATTAGTGGTAGGCAATAATAGGAGCTGGATCAGAGAACAGCCATTGAAGTTCTGAGGAGAGAAGGACCAATGGAGATGAAAGAGTGGCGCAGTGATATGTAACTTGTTTGAACCTACAAATACCTACTTGAAGATCACCTGAAAGAGAGAAAAACTATTTAATGTTCTGTGGAGAGCTATTTTAGAAGACTTGAATATCTCCAGTGCTGAATATATTCGAAAAAGGTTTATCTGGCATTTCTTTGTGTCCTACAGGGTACTATTGATCTTGCATATGCACTTTAAATGAGTTTCATATCAATTACAGTGGATCATGTGCGTCCATGTGTCCATCTCGAGAGCGGCACATGTTGGAGCTTTGCAGGGTAAAATAAGATGAGCCGGTTGCTAAACCTTAACTTAGATGACATTGATTTTATTATCTGCTTATGGTTGAGTTGGCAGGTGCCAGCAGCAATGTCAGATTGTCTGAGTGGGGTCATAGAGGAGATAAATGGTGTAAAACTGAAAAGAACTCTTTGTAGAACACACCTATCGTTCTGTGCCTCAGCTAAACTATCTGGGAAGATCTTTGTTATGTGCATCAAATACTTCTGTCAAAAAGTGCTTTTCTCTGCCCGTAGCCTCTCTGTGTTGCTCAGCCTATTGCAGCGTATCGGAGATGCTCCCACAGTTGCTTTGTGTCTGTTTTAGAGGTTCCATATTTTATTTTAATATTCATGCACACCTATCTGTAAAGATCCACATTTTCCCCTCTTGGAGAGGAGTGAAAATAGATGTAGATACACGTTTCCTATAGAAACTTCATTGAAAACATGTATTTATTTCCTTGATCAGGAATACCATGAGAAGTGGGTATTTATTTTGGATATCTTTGGGTACTGACAACAAAACTGGGCTTTTGCTGTTCGAGATAATTCCCCTTGAGAGGCAGAGTGATGTCTCAGTGTTGGCTGTGCGTGGTGCTTCACGGTGCCGCTTGGTCCTTTTCTTGACAGGTCAGGTAAAGGCACGTTGCATTTACCTGTTCCTACCACTCAGATACTTTAAATGTGCTCAGCCTTTACCCACACCCTGTGTCACCTGCTGACAATGACAGAAATCCTTTTTTTTTCCTGTTGTGCACGAATGCAGAATCTTTCCTTGTGTGTGAAACGGAGGATGTTGTGTTTAACTTGGGTGAAGCCATTCAGTGATAGTTCCCTTACTGCCTCTGGACGACAGGACGACAACTGATGTGGCTTTCATGTTTCTGTTGGTTGTTTTTTTCTCTTCCAACAGGCCATCCTTTTGGATTGCACAGCTCAAGCAGCAAGTGGGACGCCGGAATTCCTGCCAGCAATCTCTCCACAATAGCAATTATGCCGGTGTCTGAAGAGGTGCCACTGACTGCTTTCACTCTGGAGCTCAAGCATGCTCTCAGCGCTGTGGGTAAGAAGTGTTTGTGTTACTGCATCATGGGAAATAAATGCCTCTTATCTTTTCAGAGAAGTATAGCCAGGTACCTGTCAATCAGCGGTGGATTCATGCTGCATTTGGAGGGGTAGCCACGTAGCAGTGCTCCAGATGAGACCTTCTTAATCTCTTTCTGCTTCTGACTTGCTCTCTTTCTATCCTTATCATGTTTTCCTAACATATAGTGGAAAATGCCGTGGCCTCGATTACTCAGAAGGTTTATCTGATTTGTGTGACCTGTTGCACTCCTAAGACTGCAGGTACTTCAGCAGATGAGTGCCCGCACCGTCCTGCTCCCACAGTGCCTGTTTCAGAGTTCAGTTCTTTTCTCTCCTAAGTGTGAGCTTCTTCCAGGCTTTCTTACTTGTACAGCTTGATCCCACAAAGGATTTCTCACACAATTTTCTGTTGTTAGCTAGGTAGTAAGTGGCAAACATAAGACTGGATAGAGAAGGCTTGCGCAGGAGATCCATCCAGGTTGGCATTGGAATTCTGAGCAGTCCTAAATCCTACACTGGCTTACTTTATCCTGTTTGTTGCCAGCTTGTCTGTCTTGTGCTCACAAAACCATGTATTCAGTTCACAAGTGATTCATTAATTGCTGTATCCACTGGTGAAGTTGGCTGCGCAAGTTCCAGTTGCTCACAAAGCCATGCACCTAATTCACAATTCTGTTCATGCTCCACTACAGTTTGATATTTCCTGAACATCCTTTTTTCATCCTTATGTGCTATCAGAGACCTCGAGTAAATCTCCTGTAGTTCTCTGAATTGAAACTCTGCTGTCTCACAGCTCATTGTTTTGAAAAGTACAGGTTACATGATGCTTGATCTGTAACCACTTACATTTATCTCATGGTTATTTCCTTTCTTTGCCTTAAGGATATCTGGCACTTCGGGGAGTTGGGGCTTACTATTCTGTTTTAAAACCTTCTAGGTGAGCAGGCAAAGGGAAACGCAGTTGGTGTTTGAGCTCCTTCACCTTTAGAGATACAAACTTGCATGCATTTGTTGTGTTACAGTGAGCACAAATCTGTGGGTGTTTGAAGATTCCTTTTATTTTGGGGACGCAAAAAAAAATTTCACAACAAAACACAGATTTCAGCCATAGCCTTATTGCTAATGGGTACTTATAATGGATTGTTGCCAGCTTGTTTTGATGGGCGACAGCACCAGGAGCCTGTAAATAAAACAAGGCAAGATTAAGCATTTAAAGGACTATTCAGAATAAAAATAGCCCTTCTAGTTGAAAGCAACCAGAACGTAACGAACGGGGGGTTTTGTTTGGATCACTCGGCCTTTTCTTGTGCACCCTTCATTTTTATTTTCTGCATCTAAACTGACGTCTGTGTAGTACTTGGCAGCTATAGATAGTATACAACCTTGGCATCTGAAGTTCTTGCCAAGATGGAGCAGACGGCTGCAGTGGGAAGAGGAGAGTGTTGTGTGAAAACACAGCTAGCCATATGGTCCCAAACACAGTTGGTAGAGCAGGCTCTCTAGCCTTGATAGCCCCTGTTCGTCGGGTCAGCCTGGTGTTTATTCAGCCCACCACTCTTTGAAACCGTGGTCAACCTTCTGCCAGTGGTTTGTTGTGTGTTTCTATGCTGTATAGCTCTGAGGGTCCTTTTTTTAATGCAGGCTGTATTCTATTCTTTTTTTTTTTACTTTTTAGCAGCATTTTCTCTCTTTTTTTCCCAATGCTTTTGTGCTTTGTGCTGAGGCTGTGAGTTGTCTGAGTGTTCTGTACTGAAGCGTGACAGAATGGTCTGAACAAGCTAAGTCAGTGCTGTGAAGCAAAATCGCAGTTTACTTTTGGGTTTTCTTGGTAGAGTCAGAACTCTGTCCGTTCTACACGCGAGGAACTCAAACACGGTGTGGAGAGATTTGGATTAGGTCCTTAGTGATCACTGTTGTATTGGAACTCATCTGTGTGAGTGCTTACGTGCTTCCGACTTTCCGAGTGGTGAATTAGCACTTGGGTCTTAGCTGTGAGCTGTGATTAGATGTTAAACTTAATTATGAAATGAGAGGTGTTATTTAATGTGCTCTTGAAGGCTTAACTGAAGATCTTTGTCTTTGGAATGTCAGCTTGAGTGAACATGTTCCTAATTCTGGCAATTAGAGGCTTCTCTGTGCGTACTTGCTGCTTTTCATCAGCACTTGTTGCTTATTCTCTTGTTTTCTCTTGCAAGGAACTTGCTGGTAAGCTGTAAATTGGGGTGTTTAAGGTTTGATTCTTGTTGTTTGTCTTGAAATGTGTTCCAGAGCAATACAGAGTAGCCTTGGCGTGCAGGAACTTGTATGGGGCTAAAGCAGCTGGTTTTCAGTTTTCTACTGCAACTTAATATATTTTTATAACATTCCTTAGCCTTCCCATAATATTAATTTAGATGGATACTGTAGCAATGCCCTTGCAGCAGGTTGGAGAAAAGAGAACAGAAATTAGAATAAGAGCAGTAATTCTGAAATGACTGCCAGAACCACAGTGAGCTCTCAGTGAGGAGATGTAATTCTGGGGAAGCCTGCCCTGGCTGCAGGCTGACCTCCATCCTGGGTGAGCGGTCTGTCTGTAGGCTGGCTTGGAACAAAACCTGCACGATGAGATGAGGGGATGCTTTTCTTTCCTCGGGACTGACTTTAGAAGGCTGTTTCCAGTGCTGTGAGTTGGAGCTCGCTCCAGCTAAATCTGTTTAATGGTTTTGAGTTTTTGTTTTGGTTTATGACTGCTTTCATCTTATTAGAGGAGTCTAATAGTAATAACAAAGAGAGTACCTCAGTCTGGGAGAATCAACGTGAGTAACAGCGTGAGTTAATCCATACTATCCACAAGAATGGAAAAATGAAGTAGAAATTAATTCACCAATAATAAGGCTTATTACATTATTGACAAATAATAGGGTTTGTAGGTTTGTTACTTGAATCTATTATGTGGATTTGATATTTAAATTTCTAGTGGAGCCAAGTGATGTCCTGTCCAGGCTGGGCTCGGTTGGTCTCTTGACTGTAGGCATTGCTTTATTTTTGTATTTTTCTGAGGCAGACAGCAAAATAAGCTTATCCCTTTGGTTGGTGTCTGTGTTCTTCCTGCTGACCCCATCAACTGGCAAAACAAGAGTGAAGCAGTTACTTGGTACCTGATGGCAGTGAGTCAATGTGAACCCATCTTCATCTTGAGAAAGTTATGATGGTAAAACATGGTCGTAGTATCATAGGATGGCTTAGATTGGAAGAGACAGTAAGGATCATTGAGCTCCAACCCCCGCTGTGGGCAGGGAATGATCTGAGCATTGAGGAGAGGGCAGAGGAGTCCTGCAGAGCGTGGTGAACCAGGGGCTGCTCGCTGCTTTCTCGCTGTTTGCTTTCATGCTGCAGCGTCAGAGCCCTTTCTCTGAACCTTGGTCTCTGGGTCTCCAGAGAAAGAGAATGCAGAATATAAAACCTGCAGAGAGCTGGGGTAGAATTTTCCACTTCAGAAATAGAGTGAAATAAAAGTGAGCAAGTTCTTTGTTTTGTCTCTTTGCTGTGCAGTTGCAAGTTGGATCAACCATGCCAACGAATTCTGGTCAGTGTCCTTTGGTTTTCTTTGATTTTCCCCTAAATTCTCGTAGAGCAGAGAGCAGCTCTTGTCAAAAAAGCTCTTCTGGAACACTGAAGTTTGAAAAAATGGATTTGCCGAGCTGTTTTTCATTTCTAACTGAGAGCAGTTATGTGGCACCACTCTGCAAACGGCTGTGCAAATTCTGGCTTTCTGGGGGAGCCCTCTGATTGTATGAAAATTTCAGACTGAAGTAGAGAGGAAGGTTCCAAATTCAGCATACGCTTCTCTCCTCTTGCTTCTAGCCCTTAACCAAGCTTGCTTTCAGTTCCTAATTCTGTATAATGCATTGGAAATTTCACTGAAATACCTTTACTAATAATTTACTGTACCTTTTAATGCATTATTCTACCAGTATGTCCCTTCTTTATGCACAAATTAGATTTGAAGGTTAAGTATCTAATGTGTTGAGATGAATGTGGTGCCTGGAACCAGCACAGGGTGGTACTCTTTGCTGGGCAAAGTCTTCTGACACTGAGACATCAACCTCCTTTTTCAGGTCTTTGTCTTTGGCACACAACTTTGTAGACAGTAGAATCACAGAATGGCCTGGGTTGAAAAGGACCACAATGCTCATTAGTTCCAACCCCCTGCTATGTGCAGGGTCGCCAACCACCAGACCAGGCTGCCCAGAGCCACATCCAGCCTGGCCTTGAATGCCTGCAGGGATGGGGCATCCACAGCCTCCTTGGGCAACCTGTTCCAGTGCGTCACCACCCTCTGGGTGAAAAACTTCCTCCTAAGATCCAACCTAAACCTCCCCTGTCTCAGTTTAAAACCATTCCCCCTTGTCCTATCACCATCCACCCACAGCCACTCCCCCTCCTGTTTATGCGCTCCCTTCAAATATTGGAAGGCCACAATGAGGTCTCCCCGCAGCCTTCTCTTCTCCAAGCTAAACAAGCCCAGTTCCCTCAACCTTTCCTCATAGGAGAGGTGCTCCAGCCCTCTGATCATCTTCGTGGCCCTCCTCTGGACCCGCTCCAAGAGCTCCATGTCCTTCTTGTACTGATTTGATGAAGTCCAGGCAAGTTTGCTGTGACTGAACTTCTTCCTCAGTGCATGTGGCTCTTGGCTGTGTCTTTCTGTACCAGTGTTTTTTATCCAGGTTGAGGTGGATTTGCAACCATGCCTAAGCATCAGCGATCACTTCCTCCGTATGTTTCCCTATTTCAGTACTTCATACTTGATTCAACTGAGGTGTGTGATTTTGGGATTATATTAGATATAGAACTAGGGCATCTGAGTTGCCACTCCTTCATGTCTTGGGAAGTGCTGCTATATGGAAAACGTTACGAAAGTGAGTACCACGTTTATCTTTAGAAAGAAGGGAAGAGGTTTGCATCTCTTACGTAATGCTTGTCTTCTTACGGGGTCACAATATGAGACTGGAAGCCTTGCTGAAGTGCTATCTCAGGCCTGCCTTATTCTTAAAAGATGCAATGAGCCAGACCTCTGATATTTGCCAGTGCTTTGTTCTTCTCACTTCTCTTTCACAGACTTGTAGTTCTGTCCTGAAAACAGATGACTTTGGAGTACCAATTTAGATGCTCTGTGAGGTTTCTCAGTGAATCATGATCATCTGTGCCTGGGGGTGAGACTGCTGCCATGCTGTGTTTTCTCACCTGAAGCACAGGAGAGCCAGGATTCAGACTCCAATGAGTATGCTGAAAGATAAGTCTCTGGGGAACTTTTAAAAGCTACCACCTCTGGCTTTCTGGTGAAATTCATGAGCTGCAAATTGCTGGAGGCTTGGAGAATGGCATTAAGCTTTCCCTGCTCTAATACTCATGCCCAGCAATCTGTTGTTGGTCACAGTCAGACAGTACTGGGCTAGATAAATATTGAATGTTACCTCATATCACCTTTCCTGTGCTCTTACCTTTGAGCTGTTAACCCTATGTCTAATCCTTCTGCAAGAGAAGACCATGGAGGGACGTTGCTGTTACACCAGGAGCAGCCGTAAGTTGCCTGGGGGCTGCTGCAGGTGTGGAGGGAGCACCACGTTATCACCTGGTGACATGCACTGGAGATGCTGTAACACATTGACTGGGACGTTCCTGCCTACCAGCATGGCTGTGTGAAGGGTGTATACTTGAGAAGCATTTTCATTACTTGGTTATTCTCAGCACTTCAGTCTAAATAACACTCGGTCATACTGTTTTATGTGCCTGAGAACACATATGTTAGTGTTCTTGATCACGTTGATGGAGGGTTATTTAATGGTTGACTAATTGGGAGCTTGCTAGAAATTGGAAGTGTAGAGCAGATGGTTGCTGCTTCTGAAGCAAAACAGAGCTGTCTGAGTTGGAAGCATCGCTGAGTCCTGTGCTGGGTGTGAATGATGGTCTGTGCCTCGTCCTCCAGGGGCAGGCACTGGGAGGCTCCTGCAGTGTGTCCATACTCATGTGCTGGGCAATGGGCTGAGTGCAGGCAGCCCCTGTCCCCAGTGCAACAGGAGGGTGCATGGATGTGATTGCTGAAGAAATGTTCCTCCTCAGGGCTCTGTAATGTGTTGCCCCTACTTGAGCAGTGTCTGTGGGTAACTGTCACCTTACTGATGTGAAGCTGCGTCCCAGCTCTACAAAGCCTGCTTTGTGCCATGAATCAGAGGTGTTTGGGGCTGCATCACTGTGTTTGGTGTGGGCAGGTGCTCTGCTGCATCAGATTGGTGTGGTGCACTCTGAGCTCCTGTGCTGCTCTGAGATCCCAGCAGACAGGCACAGGGGGGATCACAGCAGATGTAACATGGAGCACTCACTGCTCTCCTTATTGTCAGTCTCTTATTGGACGTTTTTACTGCATTCCTCAGCTCATTTTACATTCCTGTTAGTCTTTGCCTGCTAAACTTTCACCACCATCATAAAACTTTTTAGGTCGCATGTGTTGGAAGAATAACTGGTCTACATATCATTTCTGTTTTGCTGAGAGCTTTGACACATTAATGAGCACAAATGACAACTCAGGTGTTCGGTGCTTTTTCAGAATTTGCCTGCCTTTTTCCCTTACAGTGGGGAAATGAAATCCAACTCCAGTCCTCCCAGCTGCTGTGCTTTCCTACTGGCTTTTGCTTCCTATGTCCGTGGTCTTCACCTGCAGTGTGTTCTTATGTATGTAAAAAAAAGAGCAAATGTTATTTGGATGTTTGGAAACAAAAGATTAAAAATCCAAAATGGAGGTTTTTTTACACTAAGCTGTGCTAAAACAGAGCGAAGCCTGGGCAGGAAGGAGCTGAGCATTACCAGGGGCACAGGCTGATGCTGAAGGTCGGGGTGGGCAGCTCTAGATGCTCTACTTGTGCTTTGTTTTCCCATTCCATCTAAGTGTGGAATTCTGATATTTACCATCTTGTTCACTCCTGCTTCTTGGTGTGTACTAAATACATGATGCCGTGCTGCTTCATTGCTGCCTTGAGGGGCTCCACGTGATTAAGTGCTGAGCTTTCTTGTGCACGAATTTCAGTTCTTTTATTAATAGAAAGGATTACATTAGGAGAACACTCATACCAAGTGAATGGTAACGTGAATTTCTCAACATGGGAAATATGAGGTTAATCCTTTATGAATTCTCAGGTTTGCTTTTTTTTAATATATTTAGCTGCCCCTATTTTGCAACTTCCACCAATGAAACAGAACTGCGAGTAAACAACAACAAAAAGATGACGGTGCCTGTAAGAAGCTGATCTTTGTGTACCGAAACTCATCTCAGACATAATGCTGTTGCCAGATGTGCACATGTTTAGCTGTAGCAGAAGTAGTGTGGATCAGGCTCAGCCCTATGGATTTGGGTTTCTCTTTAGAAAAAGACTAAAGGGTTGGGAGTATGGCATATTGAATAGGAATGTCACGGGTTATCTCTGGATACAAGTCCGTGACAGGGGGGCACAGGCCCCGGGAAAAAAAAAACGGAAGAGCGAGA